>JAVJIF010004351.1:0-245390 GCA_038442645.1 Agave tequilana
AGAAACCGCCCAACTGTTCGCGGCGATTTTCTGTCAGCCGTTGCGCTGAGTCGGTTTGGATCCAGATGGCGGAGCGGGTACGATCCCTGTAACCATACCATGAGACCCGGCTCAAAAAAATCGGACCGGACCGGGTAGGGAACCCGAAGCTCGGCTCCGGCATTGGCACCGCCGCGCCAGAGTGTGGGCATGGTTTCCCCCTAATTGCGCGCGAAAACTCCAAGTACCAAAGGACACACTCTTTGTTCCCATTTTTCTCTATTTAAACCTTCAAACTTACATCCCATAGCCAATGTGGGACTAAATACTTTTAGCTACCTTTAGTCTCCTTTTGGTTTTTGAATTAGGCAAACTTTAGACTTGAATATCTCATTCATTCGAAGTCGGAATTGAATATATGAATATACCACGTTTATCCCAATGGAAGGAGAACACACTCCAACCATTATCCAATTGATTTTATCAACAGATCCCGCCGTAATTCAACTCAAAGATTACATTTAATTCTTCATATTTCCCAACAATAATTATGATATTTTTATATAATAAATAGTACAAAATATAAATACTTATACGTACCAAATATATGTGTAAATACATATATATATTTATCAAAGTATCTTTGGTCAGTAGTATCAACCCGAACCCGAACCCGAATGGCCCAACAAACCGAACATGCCAATTAAGTTCTTGTTGAGTTCGGGTTGGGATTTTCGGTTGTAGTCGGGTTCGCGTTCTGCCCGGGTGTTTCATGTTTGGCTTTGGGCATGGGTTGCTTTCAACCTGACCCAACCCGAGCCAATTGCACCCGAAAGGACGAAACTAACCATTGAAGTGATGGCTGAAGTCTGAACTTATATGGATGCAAGAGTTTAGAACACACACCAATTCCAAAAAAATGAAAAATTATAACATTCGCATGCAAAGTGTGACCGGTACCGTATTTTTCTTGTCTGTAGTAAACTTTTTCCTGTACTCCAGACATTTGTATACAAGCAATATCACATCTCACCATCGAAATTCTCGTCGTCGGCTGCTGATTCAAATTTTATTATTTTGCTTCAATCTTTAATTTTGATTTCGTATTTGTTTTTTTGTCTCTCACAAATTGTAGTTACACAAAGTGTCGAGCTTTATAACCCTGTAAATTGAGGTAATATGTAGTAAATAAGATATATAGCTTCAGTCATGAGTAAGAATAATTCAATTATATACACGTTATAATTCAAATTATATACACGTTTATACTATAGTAAGGCTTATTTTTTAATTATCCCTTAAACTTTTTAGTTTTGTCAGAAAACCCCTCTTAACTTTGAAATTTTAAACTATTTGTTTCTCAGTATAGCCCCAATGACATTGGCGGGGGAGCGGATATTGCCCCACCCAAAAAAAAAGAGAAAGGCACCTCACAAATAATTATAAGTGTGTCATTATTTATTTTTAAAATTTTATCCTTGATGAAAGTCCAAAATGTCTTTCTTCTTCTCTCCTTTCTTCCTCCTCTGCCGTCTTCCACGGCTCGCCCCAACCTCCCTCTACGCCACCTCGCTGCCCTTCCCTTACTCTTAGGATCTCCCCCGCCCGCCCTCTATACTCCTCCCCTCTTGTCCCCCTCCCCCCCAGCACGGGCAGAACCTGACCAAACAGACATATGTCTGTTCGGCTATATCCTGCCGAGCAAATCTCCTCTGCTCGAGTTGAACAGCTACTGGGGGAGGGGCGGATGAGGGGAGGGACGAGGGGGCGGCGGGGGAGGACGGCGAGGGGACGGCGAGCCGCGTCGGCGGGGGAGGAAGAGAAGAAGAAGAAGACATTTTCGCTATTTTTAAAATTTGAGGGGTTGCTTTATCAAAAAAAATGTGGCCCAAGAATCTTTGGGGTGCCTTCTCATTCCTTGTGATGCCATATCCGTTCCCCATTGATGATGAACTGAAAGTGCTTTTTTGGCCCTTTTCCTCAAAAAAAAAAAAACGTAAAAGACAAGTGATGAGCTAAGTGTAATTTTATCATAAATAAACACATAAAAGTCATGTGACTAATAGTTAAACAAACAGTAAATTGAGGAAAGTTTTGTTAACAATTTTGAAGATAGTAGATGGGGATATTTTGGATTTTGAATTTAGAAGGGTTTTCTTAAAAAAAAATCAAAAAAGTTTAAAGTAGATCTCGCTCAAGTTCACCCACAAAAGGGCTTGTTTGTTTCATGAAGGTAAGAGTGGTTGAAGAGGGGAAAAGGTTCTTTTCTTCTTTTGCTTTTGATGTTTGATTGGAAAGAAAAGAAGAGGGAGGGGGAATCAAAAAAGAAAAGAAAAAACCCTTTTCGATTCTCTCTCCTCTCTCTCCTATCTCTATCTCACATTGATCCCTCGAGATTCACTGCTTTTTTCTGGTGATTTTTGAGGGGAAGAAATTCTTCTCTCTTCAGCCAAGTCGGATGCCCCTTAAGAGAGCTCTCTTCCTCTAGCAAATAAACAGGAAGAAGAGAGAAAGAACCCTTTCTCTCTTCTCACTCTTCCTCTCAAATATTACAAAACAAACGACGCAAAAATGAAGCAATATCAAATCATCACTTGTCCTACTCACTCACAAAGGCAACAATGCGTATGAAATTCGTAATTTATTTACATAGAGCAATATGAATCCATCATGTTATTTATTCACGATGGCAAGATAGTGACATATAACACTAAACTTTCGTGTGAATTTCACAGTTGGTAAAAAGCAATCACCATATTATTATTATTAATTTTATAATAAATAAAAACAACAATAATAAGATGACATTTCCATCTTCTTAAAAAAAAGATGACATTTCCCAGCTCTCTCCTTGCTATAAAGTTATTATATATCCGAAAACATCTTCCCGCCGTTCGATCTAGATCCAACGGTCTCAATACGCTGATCTCGCATTTTCAAAAAGTAGAAAAGTTAAATAAAAAGCACCATAAATATACTAGATCAACGGTCACAAAGGATCACAAACAAAATATAACGTCTCTTCGCATCCAACCGCCAAACTTCATTATTTCTTCCCCAAATTTTTACATTAAAAAAAAAAGGAAAGCAAAAAAAGAAAAAAGAAAGCGCCAAGTCGACGAATTTGTTTTGAAATTTGTAGAAACCCTAGGCCCTAGATCTCAGATCTGCGATTGAGATCGAAGCGAGGCGGGTGGCGATGGCGGAATGGTACATGACGTGGTGAAAGCTTTCATCTCCTTCGTCTTCATCCTCAGCTCCCTCGCCTTCTCCTCCGTCAGCGCCGCGAACTTCCTCGGCCTCTGTCTCTGCTCCTCCCCCTCCCCTCTCCCCCTCCCCTCCCCCGCCGGCGGCCTCGTCGCCGCTCCACGTAGTCCGGCTCCGACGGCCACCCAACAGCGGCGTCCACCAGTTCCCGCCCCCGCCGCTTCCGCCTCTCCTCCGCCCGCGACTGGCGGGAGGGGAGCTCGCGATGATCGCCGATGAGCGGAACGAGATCATAGTTGAAGACGCCATTTTTTTTTTAGAGAGAGAGAGATTTTGATTTGTGAAATTTTTTTTTTTTTTTTGCTAGATTTGAATGGGGGCGGAGAGAGAGAACGGTGGAGTGTTTAAAGGGGGCTATTGCCAGGGATGGATAACGACGGACAGAAAGGCACACGTGGCGTCGATCCAACGGTGACAGAGGGTCTTTTGCCCTTTTCTACCGTCGCTTGCCGTCACTTTCTCATCGAGTCCACGTGGTGTCCGGATCTGTGGGCGGGATAAAACCACGAAAATTACTCCCGATTTTTTAGACGGTCCGTTTCCGCTCCTATTTCTTTTGTGCGCGCATGCCATTCAAATCTTAGATTTTGCACACTTAACCGATATTAATAATAGTCAAAGTTGCAGGAATATAGATACTAGTATTAGATACATATAACTACGCAGAGATGTCAAATTTGAAAGGATCACCTATACACATTCGCATGGATACTACGGGCCTGTTTGTTTCGTTGCAAAACGTCGCAAGTCGTAAGTCGTAAAATGAGAATGAAAAAGTGAACTGTAACAGAGAAAATATATTGTGTTTTACGGTGTTTGGTTGATAAGTGAAGTGGAAATGGAAAAGTATATTGTGTTTTTACGGTGTTTGGTTGATAAAGTGAAAGTGTAAATGGTAAAGTATATTGTGTTTTATGGTGTTTGGTTGGTAATGTAAAAGTATAAGTGGAAAAATTGACCACAAAATTAACTGTAGTAGTGATTTAAATATTATAAAAACTATTAAATTAAATTTACTATTGCAATTAAATTGTATTAATAAATTTGAGATAAAAATTTAATATTCTTAATATTTTATTTATAACAATAATATTAATAAAATATTAGTATAAATAGTAAAATAGTAACAATAACATAATAAAATATAAATATAATAATAAAATATATTATGATATTAATAAGGTAAATTTTTATATTTAAAATAATAATTAAATATATAGTAAAGTATAATATTGTTATATTAATAAAATATTAACTCTAATAAAATAATAAAAATGGAATAAGTATTAATAAATAATAAAGTATTAATAAAATATTAAATAAAATATTAAATTAAATAGTAAAATATTAATATTAAATAATATTAAAACAATAAAAATTAAAGATTAAAAATATAAAATAATTATATAATTAAATAAGAAATTGAACACTATTTAAAATATTAAATATTTAATAATATTAAATTATATATTGATTATCAAGTAACTGTTTTAAACTGTAAGTGTATTACAAGTGAGAGTTACATGACCACAAAATTAACTGTAGCAACTGCAAGTGAGAAAATATGAGTGTAAAAGTGAGATTTATATGACCACAAATTTAACTGTAGCAACTACAAGTAGGAAAAGAAGAGTTGCATTTTGCAACTTGTTTTTCAGCGAAACAAACGACGGAAAATGGAAAAGAAGTTTTACGACTTGCGTTTTGCGACGTTTTGCGGCGAAACAAACACGCCCTACATGTTGTAAAATAATTTACGAAATACTATTAAGCTATTTAAATTAAACTTTCAAGAAGGAAGAAATTTCTCTATTTTGATTGAGGCGTGCGGAGCACTGTCCTTAAGAGTAGATCGCGCCTCTCTGAGAGATTATCTCGGTGCAGCAGGTTGATGGCGGCCTACCCTCCAAGATTCAACGATCGCTGGCCCTGCAAGTGTGCACTCGCAATGTACAGGCCCTCGAACAGCTCGGTTTTGTTACCTCAAGAAATGCGGGAAGAACTGAAGAGTTTAAGAATTTTCAGAGAGGAAGAAGATGGTTGAGTTTTGTTTTTAAGAGTAGGGAATAGATCCTTTATAAAGAGAGTTTTATATCATTAGAAAATTCTTGGGCAGAGAAAACAATCCTTGAATAGAGGAAGAAATCTTTCCTTATGCAGAGAAACAAAATTGCCTTGGAAAGTGTCACTGTAGAACTTGGGCAGAGAGTTGATGTGACAGGATATGAAAAGATACAAATCTCAACAGCTATCTCTGACCTAAATATTATGACAGGATTTGAAAAGATTTTATTTTAATTTTAAATCCAAAAACAAAATTGGTAAAACTTAGCCTATTCGGGCACCCCCCGCGAGAGGCTCTGAAACCCGGATTTGCACCCCCTGCGCGTGCGATGCGGGCGGACATGCGCATTAAGGTTTTCTGGATCTGGTAACCCAATTCTCTTCACTGGCCTCAATGGGCTTGTGTGCGCGCGAGCACCCACTAGTTTCTAGCCCACACAACCCATCATGGAAGAGACTCCATATATAAACATTAAAGAGTTCTTTTCCCTATCCAATGTGGGACTAAAAGAACTTTACTTAATTTTGAAATACCCTCAAAATACTAACAATCCACCACTATTTCAAAATTAAAAGGAAGGATAATAGGAACAAGAAAGAAGACGAAGAAATATAAGAACTCAACGCATCAATAATGGTGACTTTTGGTTTTATGAACCACTACCTAGAATATGTAAGTGTGTCCCACAGCAAGTTGGTGAAATATAAAGTTTTTATGAACCAATCTTCTTAATTATGGATCATTGACCTACTACCCACATATCATTCATAGAACTGAGCTGTTCAAAACGGGTTGGCGCGAATCGGCCATGCGCCCTACCTGGATATTCATGAGCGCTCTAGAGAATATATCTACATTCTCATAGGAAGCGGCCCCACTTTCACACTCAATAGGTGGATCCATCAAGCGTGCATTGCAATTAAACACACACCAATAAGGGTTATGGTAATCATTAAGAGCTAATGCTCATCCTTTGCACATTGCAATTTGCATTATCTACATCATAGGAAGGGACTTCTCAATAATAAAATAATGATAGTGCATCTCCAAGTCAACAAATGATTTGTTATTACCCATAAGAACCTACTTCATGAGTTCATCAATCACATAGGTTGGGTTACTATCATTTTTGACTCTTTGTTATATACATGAGTCACATTCCCCTCGATGTATTCTCTACTAGTTTTCTCCCTAGTAGTTTGGTAAATAGATTACTTATATTAAGTTCTGACCTCACATAGTCAAGAGATATGATCCCATCATCTAGCACCTGCTTCACAATTTTATGTCTTAGGCGTATATGCCTACTCTTTCCATTGTATTTTTATTCTTAGCTCTAGCAATAGTAGCTTGATTATCACAATGAATAGACACAGACGAAGCTGGTCTCTTCCAAATTAGTATATCAATCAAAAGATTCCTGAGCCACTCAGCCTTAGTACCTGTCTTCTCTAAGGCAACAAACTCAGACACCATAGTGGAGCGAGCTGTGACGGTTGCTTGGATGATTTCCACGACACCGCACCCCCACCAAGTGTGATCACATATCCACTTGTAGATTTAACTCATCAGAATCAGAGATCCAGTTAGCATCTGAGTATCCCTCTAAAACAGAAAGAAAGCCACAATATGTCAAATTATAATTATAGTTCCTTTCAGATACTTTAGCACTCGATATAATGCTGTCCAATGGTCCTTATTAGGACAGTCAGTGTAACGACTAAGTCGTCCCACGGCATAAGCAATGTCAGGTCGTGTATAATTCATCAAGTGTATTAAACTATCAATGATTTGTGCATACTCAGATTATGACACACTTTCTTCTTTATTCTTTCTTAAGTGAATGCTGCCATCATAAGGTGTGGAAATAAGAGTGCAGTCAAAATGATCAAATCTTTTCAACATTCTTTCTATATAGTGTCCTTGTGAAAGCATGATACGATCAGACTCTCTAGTTATTTTAATTCTTAAGATCACATCAACTTTACCCAGGTCTTTCATATCAAAATTAGAGGACAAAAATGATTTGGTGTCATTTACAATTCTAAGTTGTACCAAATATAAGCATATCATCAACATATAACATATGATAACACCAACATTATCCTCAAATTTAGTATAGATACATTTATCAACCTCATTAATCTGATAGCCACAGGAAACAAGAACACTATCAATTTATCATGCCATTGTTTGGGTGTTTGTTTTAAATCATATAAAGATTTTACAATTTTGCAGACTTTGTGTTCATTTCCTGTTGTCAGACAACCTTCAGGATGGTCCATGTATATTTCTTCTTCCAGTTCTCTATTTAAGAATGCAGTTTTAACATCCATTTAATGTATCACAAGCTTATGAATAGATGCTAAAGCAAACAACACTCTAATAGATGCAATTCTAGTCACAGGAGCAAATGTATCAAAATAATCAAAGTCTTTCTTTGAGTGTATCCTTTAGCAACCAATCTAGTTTTAAATTTATCTAAAGACCCATCAGGTTTCAGTTTTCTTTAAATATCTATTTACAACCAATTAGTTTTGCACCTGGTGGCAAATCAATAAGTTCCCAAGCGTGATTTGATAATATGGATTCTAATTCATTATTAATAGCCTCTTTCCAGAATGGAGTATCCGGAGAAGAGATAGCCTTTTTATAAGTGAGAGGGTCATCACCAATAAGAAATGTATAGAAATCTTTACCAAAGTCAGTTTCTTTTCTAATTCTTTTACTTCTCCTTAGTTCAGTCTGTTCATTATCATCAGATTCTTGTGCATGACTAGATGATGAAGCATGAGAAGATTTATCACATGAGTTTCAATGAAAAAACATGCTCAAAGAATTCTGCATTTTTAGTTTCAACAATAGTGTTAATCTCCATAACATTATTATCACTTTTAGTCACAAGAAACCTATATGAAACACTATGATGGGCATAACCAATAAACATGCAGTCAAAGGTTTTGGGTCCTAGTTTCTTTCTTTGGGTTCAGGTAGAAGAACTTTAGTTAGGCACCCCCACACTTTTAAATAGTTTAAGTTTGGTGCATGACCTTTCCAGATTTCATATGGAGTTATGCTGGTTTTCTTATAGGGTATTTTATTTTGAATATGACAAGCAGAGAGTATAGCCTCCCCCACAGGTTTAAAGGTGCATCAGAACTTATAACATAACATTCATCATATTTTTAAGTGTTCTATTTTTTCTTTCAGTAACACCCATTAGATTCAGGTGAATATGGAGGGGTAGTCTCATGAATTATGCCATGTTGTTCACAAAATTCATTAAATTGTTTAAGTTCTTATTCACCACCTATATCCGATATCAGTCTCTTGATTTTCTTATTTAGTTGATTTTCAACTTCTGATTTATATTTCAGAAATATTTCAAAGGCTTCATCTTTAGATCTTAACAGATAGACTACTGTATATCTAGAACAGTCATTAATAAGGTGATATAGAATCTTTTACCACCTCTAGTTAAGTTATTTTTAAAGTCACCAAGATCACTATGAATAAGCTCAAGAAATTCAGATTATCTTTGTACACTTTTGCATAATTTCTTAGTGGATTTAGATTCAACACATATTTCACATTTGTCATGATTAGATATAGTTACAGTATGCAATAGACCTATATCTTTCATTTTCTTAATGTAAGAAAAACCAACATGTCCTAACCTACCATACCAAAGATCACAAGAGTCATTCACGTAAGCAGAAGAAGTAGATGCATTTTCATTCATGATTTCAAGTACGTTCAGCATAAATAAACCTGACTACAGTACCCTTTACCAACAAATTTTCCATTCCTAGTCATTACAATTTTATCAGATTCAAAGCAGATCTTAACTCCAGCTTTTCCAAGAAGGGAAATAGAAATGAGGTTCCAACGCATCTCAGGAACATGAAGCACATCTGTAAGAGAAAGGATCTTCCCTGAAGTGAGCTTGAGAAGCACCTTTCCCTTACCCACAACGGGTGAGGCTCGAATCGCCCATGAACACTTGTTCACCATCATGAACAGAGGAGTAAGAAGAGAAAGCTCCTCTGTCGGCACATATATGTCGGGTTACCCCAGAATCAATCACCCAATTCTTATTATATGCAACCATGTTAACTTCAGAGATCACAACAACAATAATGTCACTCTCAACCAGGCTAACTTGTGGTTTGGATGGAGCCTCACCAGTCTTTCGGAACCTACACTGTGCTGAATAGTATCCGCGTTTGCCACACACAAAACAGTTTCCTTTCTTCTTAAAAGTAGAGGTAGGGTTTCTTTTCATCATAGGGTTCTGATTTGATTTGAAGTTTGGCTTATGAAAATATTTCTTTAGTTTAGAAGGCTTGCTTTCAATTAGATTTGCCTTGAAGTAAACTCCTTGGCCCTTTCAGTTTTCTCTCTTTCTTTATTTTTCTCTTCAATTCTAATATGAATTATTACATCGTCAAGGGTCATTTGTTTTCTTTTATGCTTTAGTTCTTTCTTGTAATCTTTCCAGGAGTCGGGTAGTTTTTCAATTAGGGCTTCAGCACAAAGGCTTCGGGTAGGGTGATATTTTCATTTTTAAGATCATCAATTAGAACATGATATTCATGAATTTGAGAGGAAATATCTTTTTCATCAGACATGACAAAATTCAGAAAATCTTCAATAGTAAAATTTCGAGTTCCAGCATCTTCAAGAATGTATTTCTTATTAAGACTTTCCCAAATTTCAGTTGCAGTTTTATAAGGACAGTAAACATCAAACAGTGCATTACTAAGTGTGCCGAGAATGATGTGTCTACAGATTTTGCTGGCCTCTTCCCAGTTTTGCAATTCCTTTTCTTTCTCTGGTTAGGATCAGTTATAGCAAAGGCATAACCAGTTACATCAAGTGTGGACATAACTTTTTCTTGTCATCTTTTATAATGGGTTCCATTAAATGGTTTAATCCTAGAGATGTTAGGCAGAGACTTAACATTAGTAGCAGCAACCATAGCAATATCCATATCTACTCTTAAGATTGTTATAAAATAATGTACGAAATACTGCTAAGCTATTTAAATTAAACTTTCAAGAAGGAAGGAACTTCTCTATTTTGATCGAGGCGTGCGGAACACTGTCCTTAAGAGTAGATCGCGCCCCTCTGAGAGATTATCTCGATGCAGCAGGTTGACGACGTCCTACCCTCTAGGATTCAATGATCGCTGGCCCTGCAAGCGTGCACTCGCAATGCACAGGCCCTCAAATAGCTCGATTTTGTTTCCTCCAGAGATGCAGGGAAGAACTGAAGAGTTTAAGAATTTTCAGAGAGGAAGAAGATGGTTGAGTTCTGTTTTTGAGAGTAGGGAATAGATCCTTTATAAAGAGAGTTTTACATCATTAAAAAATCCTTGGGCAGAGAAACAATCATTGGACAGAGGAAGAAATCTTTCCTTGTGCAGAGAAACAAAATTGCCTTAGAAAGTGTCACTGCAGAACTTGGGCAGAGAGCTGACGTGATAGGACATGGAAAGATACGAATCTCAACAGCTATCTCTGACCCAAATATTATGACAGGATTTGAAAAGATTTTATTTTAATTTTAAATCCAAAATAAATTTGGCAAAACTTAGCCTATTCGGGCACACCTGCGAGGCTCTGAAACCCGGATTTTGATTTTCTTACCGTTAATTAAGAGTCATTTAGCCAGCCTATAAATAGGCCATAAGTCTCTTGACAGTCGTTAGTCTTGACTGTTTTTTCCTTCATGGGCAGGTGCTCTGAAGAACCTTTAGGGTTCTTGGACCGTCTTCTTCTTCAAGTCTACATCCTGAACAACTTTTAAAGTTCTGAACGAACCCAAAGCTATGATGCTTTCTTGCAATTTTCTTCAAAGATTATCACTGTTAACTGATTTTAAAATCAAAAGCATCCCCTCAGGTGCTTTTATGGCCGGGTCTTGACGGATGATGTCCTTCCTCTAAAGAACTCTTCTTCAGGCAAGAAATAGCCTTCGCCATAATAAAACTTTGTTCCCTTGTGGCTCTGTCATCACCAATCATAAAGAGACTGTCTCTTGATCTTTTCCTAAAACTTTTGAAACTTCATTCCTGAGGTTTAGACAGTTGACTTGAGACCCAAGCGTCCATACTCTATTTCTTCATCTCTTCCCGAAACTTTTGAAGGTTCTTTCTTGAAGTTTTGACAGTCAACTTGAGATTCATGCATCCATGCTCTGCAAACGCGATCTTCGCGTTATCTTGTTGAAACACAAGCTTATAGATTTTCGAGTCCCAAGTGCTTCAAATGCGATCATCGTGAACTCCGCGGGTTTTGTATATGAGACTCGCGTTTAGAGTTCATGACTTAAAAAATTTTAAAACTCGTCTAGCTTCAAGAAGGTTCAGTCTGTTACTCTTGTTGAGTAACTTGAACAACGAATCTACATGCTCGTCTTTGAAGGAGTACTGCTTGTTAACGCGCGGCTGACTTGAAGAGCCAACCCCTCTAGCTGGTTGGGGCTTAGAGGGAGACTTCATCTCTATCGCTTGTTTGTCCTTTCTTTTAGCTTGGAAAGATGCTTCTGACGCGCGCCTTGTCGACTTTTCGGGTCTGCTCTTGTTTTCTTCTGCCTTAATCCTGGGATAATCTCTTCTACCTCTTCGCTTGCTAGACCAACTACTTTCAGTTACGATTTTTAGCTAACCCTATCTGAGCAAGGCGAAGAGGCGAAGAGATTATCCCCAGGATTTACAATTTGTGATGACATGTTTCCACTAGGGTGGCCTGGGTCATACTGCTAGGACATCAGGTGCCTTGTTCTAGCAGTATGACCCTGCCTTGCTAGACCAACTGCTTGTTGACCCTGCCATATACGTGAAGGCTTCTTCTTTATAGAAGAGCTTGAGGTCTGTGACTCCACAATGGCAGAGTATGACTCACTTACTTTAATGCCCCAGGTTAGGGCACTGTAGTCCACTGGGGTTATTACACCAGTTCGAGAGCGGTATGCCGGTACACTCCTTCCGGCTCAGTATCAGACTCGTCAGAGCTGATTATTGGCTGCTTTTCCTTAGTTCTGCTTGGCATAGTGCTTGGACCTACCATATTCACAGTAACTTCAGGGTACTCTGTATCAGAGAAGGTTCTCCTTGTGCAGGAGCGACGCCTTTTGGCCGAGCAGGAGATTGACGTAGATGATAACCGGTTGAACACGGACTGTTTGCTTACATGCGAGCTGCAGTGGCATTCAGAGAGCACCGCTGTGATGAGCTATTCTGTAACGCCCCGATCCGGCGGGTACGGAGACGTTACTGCGACGTATATACGCAGGTCAGAAACACCCTCACGTATATACGCTAAGCATCAGTACAGACAAAAATCAGAGTACGGAAACACGTAGCAATATACATTCCAACATAGTATTACAAAGTTATTACAGAGCGTGATATACTGGTACATGTACATTATATCACAGCCAAGTACAAAAGTGAAATTTACAATTTGTACAGCAAAAGGTGCTCACGGGCTGAAGGAGATCCCCGAGCTAGCAGGAAGATCAGGAACAGAAGGAGCTAGGACAAGTCAGCCTGCTCCGAGAGATAAGCTTGATCTTCAGTGGAGGGCTCCGCTTCAGTCCAGGCTTCAGAACCTGAACATGTAAGTTCAGGGGAGTCAGAAACTCCCTAACAATTATGTAGGTGAAAGCCAAGTGCCATGTAAAGATAAGTATATGCATGTGTTGATATGATCAAAATAATATTAAGCATCAATAACTGTGTCGAGAGTACATGTACAGCAAGCAAGAAATGGGGGCATAAAATGAAAGTGATAAGGCCTGAATAAATCTATCTCTGCCATTTTTAATATTTACACTTATTACTCGTTCTACCCATATGTCTAGGTATGTGTAATAGCGTCCCAGTACACATACATCCACATATGAGTAAATCGAGGCTGTTATTGGAAACCAACGGGGGTATCAACGAACAATGTTTACAGTGGGTCCCGTACATGCCCGGGACCACGGTCCAGGACGTTCCATTGCTGGTGCATGGAACCGGCCGCAAGGCCTACAGGAGGGTCTTATAGAATGCCCTTATCAAGATGGTACCAAGAAGGAGGGAGCCAGCACTCCCTCAGTCGCCTGGAGGCCCACAGGTCAGACTGGAAATTTTAGTTGCACAACATGCCTAGTGCCACTGTAAACACGAACATATATGATAGCCGCAAATTTTCCCTGACCCGATGCAAGTTGTTCCTTTTTATGATTTATTATTTAATTATCAATTTACGGGAAAGCAAGTGCCTGGCAAGATTAAGAGTTAAAGAGTCATGAGTATTGTCATTTCAAGTCATCGCATATAATCCAGGATAGAAAGTACAAGATTCCCGTAAATGTGACAATCTAAAGTCAGGTATCAATATGATATTGCGGGGTAAGTATCCAGTAGTAGAATGATGCATGCATGTGTGCCAGGAAAATGATATAATAATAGTCAATCGTGACAAAGTAGGAAAATCTGAAGGAAGGCGAGAACACTCGCCTAAAACTTCAAGTAACACCGGGAAATCCCAAGTTCCAGAATTTAAGTAACCAACGCGATTATATATTAAAAAGAGGAGGAGAAGGATGAATCAGTAAAGTGAGGATGAAGACGCGGGGTTGCAGATGCGGGAAAGTGGGCAGACGCGGGAAAATGGGCAGACGCGGGAAAGTGGGAAGATGCGGTAGCAATCAAACAGAGAGGAAGGGAAAGGTGATTTTGTTGGTGGTTGAAGCAAAAGAGATGGAGGTGGTATTGTGATAGTATAAGTGATGGTGGAAGTGAAGATGGTGGTGGTCACGTTGGTGTTGTCGTTGCAATTGTCACCTAAATGATTACCGGAATAATCGTAAACGATTACCGGAATAATCAACGGAGAGGTTGCCGACGAAGAAGAGCTCGGCCCCAATCCAAAGGAGGTGGCCGGCCCTAAAAGAGAAGGAGAGAGGTAGATGGTGCAAGTATAGTTCAATTTGACAAAATGGGATTTTGCAAACGATGCTTCAGAGGAAGAATCTATGGTTCGTCGGAAAGAGGATGACGAGGAGGAGAAGACGGTATGCTTGGTGGTGGCTAAGGTGGTGTAGATGGTGGTGAGGAAGGTGGTGAAGTTGATGGAGAGGATGAGTTCCCTTGATGTTTCTTTGAAGAAGATGGTGTAGTTGTTGGAAATGGAGGAGGAGATGGAGGGGAGAATGGTGGAGGATTTGGTGAAGGAGTGGTGGAGGAGATGGTGGTGGAAATAGAGGAGTGGTGGCCGGCCAAGGGAGTGGGCTGCTGTTTTTGATTTGCAGGAAATGTAGAAGGAAGATGAGAAAAAGTGAAAGAGAGAGAGAGAGAAGGAGTGGGGGTTAATATATAATGGAAAAAATAGTATTATAATGTGTCATTTCTATCTTTTAGATGAAACTTGCGTTTCATTCCAAAGAATGTTGCATGCCCATGACACCAAAGCTGCGTCTCGGCAAAATAAGGAGCCAAACGCGGAAATTAAAGCCGCGTCCTGAAGAAAATGCGAAAACTGCGTTTAACAAAAGGACAAAAGTCATAATGACTTGATTGGGATTGATTGGAATTGATTAGCAGTGCATTAAATGCAGCATGGAGAGGCGTGGAGAGGATCTCCGCATTAAATGCAGAATCCTAAGTTGGTGAAATTCGCGTCTAGCGAGGAGAGAGAAAAGTGGGAAAATATCTGGATACTATTCCGGTATCTGGGAAAACACCAAAAATTCAGGAAAAACCCGAAAAATAAAGTATCTCGAAAAGTTTCCCAAAAATTTTTAAAAATAATAAATATTATTTTAAGATTTTTAGTGAAATCAAATTTCAGAAATTCAATCTCGTTTTCAAGATAAAAATCCTGGAATCCACTGTAGACGGTGTCTACACCGGGTAGGCCAGATTTTTGATAAATTCTAAAAATTCTCAAAAAAATCATTTAGATAGAAATCATGATTTTAAGAAATATTGTGAAAGCCGTTTCTAGATTTTCAACTCCGTTTATAAATTAAAAATCCGAAAGTCGGTCAGCGACACTGGTCGACACCGGTTTGAAGATTTACAATTAAATTCTGAAAAATTCTAGAAAATCATGAAAAATCAAGAATATTAAAAAATAATATTTGAAACTGAAATCGGTCAAATCTGATTACCAAAAAGGTCAAATCATGCAGTACTGCTATATGAGTAAGAATTTAATTAACAGAAAATAAAATAAAAAATACGCTCCAAAAATCAGGACATATAACTGTGTACGTATTCTGAGGATGGGGTGTTACAATCCATCCACCTTATCAAAAAATTTCGTCCTCAAAATTTCGATAATGGGGATGTGAAGGCAGACAAGAATAGGGGTAAGGAATTTTACCAACTAAGATGGAAAGAGTTGGGGGTAACGTTCACGAATAATATCCTCTCGTTCCCATGTAGCTTCTCCTGGGGCATGCCTATTCCAAGAAACTAGTACCAATGGTATTGCCCAATTTTTCAATGTTTTGACACTTCTACACAGAATGGCCATCGGCTGCTCTTTGTAGGATAAATCTGGTTGTAGTTCCAATTCTGAGTGATCTAGAATGTGACTTTCATCCTTGACATACTTCCTCAACTGTGATATATGGAATACATTATGTACTCCTTCTAAGGATGGTGTCAATGCCAATCGGTAAGCCACATCTCCCACACGATCCAAAATTTCAAATGGGCCGATGTATCTTGGACTAAGTTTTCCGCGAGAACCGAATCGGATTACCCCTTTGGTTGGTGATATCCTTAAAAATACGTGATCACCTGTTCTGAATTCCAACGGTCTTCTATTAGTGTCTGCCCAACTCTTCTGTCGGCTCTGTGCTGCCCGGAGATGATCTCTTATAATTCGGACTTTATCTGTTGTCTGAACTAGAATATCAGGTCCCATAAGTCTTCTTTCGCCGACTTCATCCCAACATATTGGTGACCTGCATTTCCTGCCATATAGTGCTTCAAATGGAGCCATCTTGATACTGGCCTGATAGCTGTTATTATAAGAGAATTCTACCAAATGAATATAGTCTTCCCATGACCCTTTAAATTCTACCATGCAGGCTCGCAACATGTCTTCAAGGATTTGGATAGTTCGTTCAGATTGTCCATCTGTTTGGGGGTGATATAAGGTACTGAATTTCAGACGAGTCCCTAAATTTTCTTGGAGACTTTCCCAGAAATGTGATCGGAATCTCGTGTCTCTATCTGACACGATGCTAACTGGAACCCCATGTAGACGAACAATTTCTTTCATATATTTATCTGCAAGAATTTCTGTTGACTGACCTACTCTGAAAGGTAAAAAGTGAGCTGCCTTTGTGAGGCGGTCAACGATCACCCATACTGCATTGTTACCCTTAGGACTGCGGGGTAGAGTTGTAACAAAATCCATGGTGATATGTTCCCACTTCCATTCGGGTATCGGCAACGGTTGTAGAAGTCCAGCTGTTCTCTGATGTTCTGCCTTTATTTGCTGACAAACCAAGCATTTTGCCACATACTGGGCTATCTCCCTCTTCATGGCTGTAATACCCCGTTTCCAGAATACGTACTTAGTTGCGTATTCAGCTTTTCGATCGTATTTTTCGATTTACTTCCTGTATTTGACCGATTTCAATTTCAAATATCATTTTCTAATATATTAGATTTTATATGATTTTCTGGATTTTTCCTGAATTAAAATGAATTTCTTCAAAACCGGTGTCGACCAGTGTCACTGATCGATTCCCGAATTTTTATTTTCCAAACAGTTAGGAATTTCTAGATGGTCCTTTAGGCTTTATTTCTTAGAATCCTATTTTCTATCTAAATACTTTTCTGAGAATTTTATGAATTTATGAAAATTCCAACGGAGTCGGTAGATAACTGATTCCGAGATAGCTTTAAAACTATAAAGTATTTCTTCAAACGGGTTTCACTATAAGTCTTCATACATTATTATTGATTTTTGGTAAAATTTACGAGTCGTTCCGAGATACTTGAATTTCGGACGATTTCGGTATTTTCCGAAATGTTTTCCGCATCTTAGACTTAAACCCAGGAATCTGTGTTCCCGATATTTTCATTTTTGGAGACCAAGATAATATCTTCAGTTTATAAATTCTTTTCCTTTTTCCTTTCTCTTATTTTCCTTTCCTTCCTTCACAAACCACAAGATTTCCAATTTCCAAAATTCCAATCTTTTCCAATTTTCCAACAAATTCCACAAAACTCCACACTTTTCTACCATTAATGCCCTTCTTTTTCTCTCTCTTCTTTGGCCGGACATGATTGGCCAAGGGGGACAACTCATCTCCCCTATTTGCACAAAACCCCCTCTCAATTACCTTATTTTCATCTCCTTTACAAAATCCCAATCCTATATAAACATTCCCTTACACTTCTTTTCCTTTTTACTTCCTTCCACCAAGAGATAGCCTTCACCCAAAATCCTCCTTCATCTCAACTCAAACCCTAACTCCAAAACACCAAGGTCTTCATCTTCTTCACCTCAAGCAACCACCACTTCTTTGGATTGGGATCGTCCGAAATATCACCAAGGATCAAGTTGGTGATATCGTCGACTACGAACTCTTCGGAACTCATTAAAGCTTCAATTAAACCAATCCAAGTGAGTATTTTTACTCACCAAGACTTGATAAATTCCTATTGTAATTGTGCCTTCATATCTTGTACGCATATGACATCAAAATCACATTTTTAAACCATCAAACACAACCACCAGAAAATCTGTTCTGTCACTGTTTTTCCCACGATTAGTCGACTTGACCTAGGGACTAGTCGACTAACCCACCTTAGTTGAAACTTAACCTTTTCTGATTTCACAGTTTTAGTCGACTAGACCAGATTTCCAGTCGACTAGAGACCCCTAGTCGACTATTCTCTTGACCCTAGTCGACTAATCTTTCCCTGGACCAGAAAACACCAACTCTCGGCTCCAGTCGACTTAGTCTATTTTATTGGTCGACTAGATACCCTTAGTCGACTACAAACTTGACCTTAGTCGACTAATAATTCCTGAAATAAATCCCAACTCTCTGTATCACAGTTTTAGTCGACTTAGCCCCACTATTAGTCGACTTAGGTATCTGTTAGTCGACTACACATTTCACCATAGTCGACTAACTTTTCCTGAAACAGAATTCCAACTCTCTGGAACCCAGTTTTAGTCGACTCATCCAGACTATTAGTCGACTTAAGACCCCTATTAGTCGACTAACCCTTCCATCTAGTCGACTAATTCTGACTGTTTGACTTAGTTGATTTCCTTCCTGAAATTGGATCTTATCATTGATACATGTGTGACATATTATTCTTGTTCATGCTTCATAACTGGTATTATAGGATATGTTACTGGACAGATCTCACTACTTGTTACTTCATGACATGCTATTATATTTTCTCATTTCATAACTTGTTAAATAGTGAATATCACCCTCATCATGCTATCTCTTAAACCAAGCATGATACACTTGACTTTTGTATAAAATGGACCAACTTACATATGGGTCGGGGGAAACATGCGGATATTGATATGTGTTCGTGTTTACAGTGGCATTAGGTATATTGTACAATCATATTCCGGTCTAACCTGAGGGCCTCCAGGGGACCGAGGGGAGTGCTTGCTCCCTATTCCTGAATACTGTCATGACAAAGGGCATACATAAGTCCCTCCTGATAGGCCTTGCGGCTGGTTCCGTCATCAAGCAACGGAACACCCTGGACCGTGGTCCCGGGCATGCACGGGACCCACTGTAAACATAGTTCGTTGATACCCCCGCTGTTTCCAATAACAACCTTGTATTACTAGGATATGGATCTATGTGGGCTGGGACGCTGGGTCACATAGCTAGATATCACAGTAAGACAAGTAATAATAATAAGACGTCAACTGTAGATTTATTGTATTTAGGATTTTATCTCCTCATGCTCTTCATACTTGTTAGTTGATATTCCTTATAACTGTTTCATCTTCCCTTATTCATGTCCCTTAGCCACTTGGCTATAGTTTGTTTATTGTTATGTGTCTTGACTCCTTGGATTTGCATATTCAGATCCCGAAGCTTGGAACGAAGTGGAGCCATCCACGGAGGATCAAGCTTATTTTAGTGAGCAGGCCGAATAGTTCCAGTCCCTTCGTGCTAGATTCTCTCTTTTGACTCGCGAGATCTTCATCCACCTCGTGAGCTTTTGTACACATATTGTGTATTTTACTTTTGGACTTGGTTGTGATGTAATACACATGTATTGTGTAATACTTTATCATATCTTGTATAACTTTGTATGTGTACTTTTTAGTTGGCATATGTATGGATACCACGCTTTGTCGTGTACTCTGATTCTTGTTGTACTTATTTGCTTAGCGTATATACGTGTGGGGCATTTTCTGACCTACGTATATACGTCGCAGTGACGTCCCCGTATCCGTGGAATCGGGGCGTTACAGGTTGGTATCAGAGCTTAGGCTCTCAAACCTAAAGTACAATCAAGCAGCAAATTCTAGTAATTTGCTAATGCCAACTTCAATATACAAAGTTATTAAGTCCTTCTTGATTCCTTCCTTGATTCATTCCCTTGTATCCTAAACTCCTTCCAATTGTTTTCAAATTCCAGTTTTCTATTCCTAACTCGGTATGGAGCGAAGGACGGGCCGTAACCACTCGGGGCAAGCGTCGAATGGACCCACGGGAGAGAATGTGGACATTCTGAGGGTCATTCAAACAATGATGGAGAACCAGCAGCAGCAGACAGAACTTCTCCGGCAAGAGTTGACAGCTCCAAAAGAGCAGAGGCCGGGGAATATTTCAGATTTCAGGAGGCTGCAGCCAGCCATCTTCACGGGAGAAGAGAAGCCCTTGGATGCTGAACAATGGTTGACAGACACCTCAGATCTGTTAAATGCAGCCAGGGTACCAAAGGAGAATCAAGTCGAGGTCGCCAAGATTCAGTTGAAAGATATAGCTAGGACTTGGTGGCTAGCTGAGGAGGCCAGATTGGAGAAGCCTGTCACCTGGGACACGTTCTCCAAAAGTTTTTACAGTAGATTCTTCCCAGCTACTGCTCAGAAGGACATGGAAGAGCAATTTATCAGACTCCAGCAGTGGAACAAATCCGTGGATGAGTATGCCGCGGAATTTCTCAGGCTTAGCCGCTTTGCTCCGTACATGGTAACGGATGAGGAGAAGCGGGCAAGCAGATTCCAGCAGGGATTACAGATGGATATACAAGTATTCTTAATGCCCCAGCAACTGAAGACCTATTCAGAAGTTCTCACCATAGCTCGAGAGGTAGAGCGTGGGCTTGAGAAGAAGAAAGTGAATCAGATGAGGAATCAGGCCATGAAGAGGCCGTTTCCACCAATGGGAAAAGGAGGCCCATACAGAGCATCTAAGGTTCAGGCCAGGCAACCATTCAGACCAGCTCCTTACCAGATGGCTCAATCAGGTCCTATCTGCAACTTTTGCCAAAAACCAGGACATTCTCAGCAAAATTGCCGTAGGGCAAATGGACTATGTTTGGTGTGGGATCCCGAGATCATTCCATAGAAGCATGTCCACACAGGAGAATGGGGTTAGCCGGTCAAGCTGTGCCAGCATTTCAAGGACCGAATGGACAGAGGGTACTTCCAGGGCCGCTTGGACAGAGGAACCAAGGACCAGTGATGAGGAAAGCTCTTCCCCTTCCTCCACAGCATGTTGTTCGCCCAGTCCAGAGAGGAGCCAGGACTGCAGCAGGGCGTGGTAGAGGTCAGGCTTACAATCTGACAGCAGAAGAGGCTGAGGCTTCAGAGGAAGTGATTACAGGTAACATCAGAGTTCATTCAAAACCTGTTCTTGCTCTATTCGATTCAGGCGCATCCCACTGTTATATCTCAGATCATTTTGTGGCATTGCATTCTATACCTGTTAGATCATTAGACCACAAATGGGAGATTAGTACAGGGAATGGAGTAGTCATATCCTCTAGAGTTTGTGCTGACTGTCCAGTAGAACTTTGTGATAAGATATTGGCCATAGATATGCTCGTACTAGACACCAAAGGGTACGACGTAATCTTAGGCATGACCTGGCTCAGTCAGTACTATGCAGTGATTGACTGTAGGGAGAGGAAGATTAATTTCAGGATCCCTCTTCAGCCGGAATTCCAATTTAGTGGAGAGGTGAAGTCTACCAAGGGAAAGACTCAGATGACTACTTCAGAGGTTCAGAAGGGAGTACCGGTGTGGGATGAATTCCCAGGAGTGTTTGCTGAGATCTCAGGACTGCCACCGGAAAGGGTGATTGAGTTCTCTATTGAGACTATTCCAGGATCAGCTCCTATATCCAAGGCTCCGTACAGGATGGCACCGACGGAGTTGGAGATTTTGAAGAAGCAACTGCAGGAATACTCAGACAAGGGATTGATTCGGCCAAGTACTTCACCATGGGGAGCTCCAGTACTGTTGGCGAACAAGAAGGATGGTGGTAAGAGACTTTGTATTGATTATAAAGAATTGAACAAAGTTACCATCAAGAACAAGTATCCCTTACCCAGGATTGATGATCTGTTTGATCAGCTTCATGGAGCCCGTGTATTCTCTAAATTAGACTTACAGTCGGGGTACCATCAGCTCAGGGTGAAGAAGGAGGATATTCCGAAGACTGCATTCAGGACCCGTTATGGCCACTATGAGTTTCTAGTTATGCCTTTCGGAGTCACTAATGCCCCAGCAGTTTTCATGGATTTGATGAACCGAGTGTTCTCGCCCTATCTAGATCAGTTTGTTGTTGTTTTTATAGATGACATCCTGATCTATTCAAAGAGCAGCAGGGAGCATGCAGAACACTTGAGGATTGTATTGCAGACTCTACAGCAGGAGCAGCTTCATGCTAAGAGGAGCAAGTGTGATTTCTGGTTGGACAGTATAGCCTTCCTTGGACACATGGTTTCAGCAGAAGGAATTTCAGTTGACCCCAGCAAAGTCCAGGCAGTGAGGGATTGGCCAATTCCGAGGACGGTGACTGAGATTAAGAGTTTTCTTGGACTAGCTGGATATTACAGACGCTTTGTCCAAGATTTCTCCAGGATTGCAGCCCCGTTAACCCAGCTCACCAGGAAAAGGGAAAGGTACATTTGGACAGAGGAGTGTACCGCAGCATTTGAGCAATTGAAGCAGAGGCTCATTTCAGCTCCAATCTTGAAGACTCCCTCAGGAAGAGGAGGGATGGTCATATTCAGTGATGCATCAGGAAAAGGCCTGGGATGTGTACTTATGCAACATGATCATGTTATAGCATATGCATCTAGGCAACTGAAGACTCATGAGCGGAATTACCCAACTCATGACTTGGAACTAGCAGCTGTTATATTTGCATTGAAGATCTGGAGGCATTATCTTCTGGGAGACAAAGTGTTGATATACACGGATCACAAGAGCCTCAAGTATATCTTCTCACAGAAAGAGTTGAACATGAGGCAGAGGAGGTGGCTTGAACTGATGGCGGACTATGATATTGACTTGCAATATCATCCAGGCAAGGTCAATACAGTTCCAGATGCACTGAGCAGGATGCCAGAGAATAGAGTGCTTGTCCAACTTACTCAGCAGAAGGAGTTGATTCAGGACTTCATCAGATTGGACTTGATGTTAGTTCGAAGGACTGAAAAGGCAAGACAGTTCATGACTTTGCAGATCCAGTCAGCATTGATAGATGAGATCAAGGAAGCTCAAAAGGAAGACCCCAGATTACAGATATTCCGAGCTCAGGTAGAGGCTGGATTGAGGACTGACATCTGTATTCATCCAGATGGTGCATTGTATTTTGGTAGTAGACTTTGTGTTCCCCAAGGAGAAGTTAAACAGAAGATTTTGCGGAAGCACACAGTTCGGCTTATTCCATACACCCGGGGGAAACAAGATGTATCAGGACTTGAAGAAGCAGTTTTGGTGGAATGCTATGAAGAGGGAGATAGCTCAGTTTGTAGCCAAGTGCTTGGTGTGCCAGCAGATAAAGATAGAGCATCAGAGATCAGCCGGACTTCTACAACCTTTACCGATACCCGAATGGAAGTGGGAGCACATCACCATGGATTTTGTCACGGCATTACCTCGTAGTCCCAAAGGTAATAATGCTGTGTGGGTAATCATTGACCGTCTCACCAAGTCAGCTCACTTCATACCATTTCGGGTAGGTCAGACAACAGAGGTTCTGGCAGACAAGTACATGAAGGAGATAGTTCGTCTTCATGGAGTTCCAGTCAGTATTGTTTCAGACAGAGACACCAGATTTAGATCTCATTTCTGGGAAAGTCTCCAAGAGAGTCTGGGAACTCGTCTGAAATTCAGTACATCATATCATCCTCAGACAGACGGACAATCTGAAAGGACTATCCAGATCCTTGAAGATATGCTAAGAGCCTGCATGATTGAGTTTAAGGGATCATGGGAAGATCATCTTCACTTGGCTGAATTTTCTTATAATAACAGCTATCAGACAAGTATCAAGATGGCACCATTTGAGGCACTGTATGGAAAGAAATGTAGATCACCGATTTGTTGGGATGAAGTCGGTGAGAGAAGACTATTGGGACCAGAGATCCTGATTCAGACAACAGAGAAAGTCAGGATCATCAGAGATCATCTCAGGGCAGCTCAGAGTAGGCAGAAGAGTTGGGCAGATTCACAGAGAAGGCCATTGGAATTCGGAGTTGGAGATCATGTGTTTTTGAGGATATCACCTACCAAAGGTGTAATCCGGTTCGGTATTCGTGGAAAGCTTAGTCCGAGATATATCGGCCCATTCGAGATTTTGGACCGGGTGGGAGATGTGTCTTACAGATTAGCATTACCGCCATCTTTGGACGGAGTGCACAATGTGTTCCACGTATCTCAGTTGAGGAAGTATGTCAAAGATGATAGTCATATTCTGGATCATTCCGAACTGGAACTGCAGCCAGATTTATCATATCAGGAGCAGCCGATGGCCATTCTGGATAGAAGTGTGAAGACACTGAAGAACAAGGCTATACCTTTAGTGTTGGTGTCTTGGAACCGGCATGCGCCAGGAGAGGCCACGTGGGAACGAGAGGACGTTATCCGAGAGCGCTATCCTCAACTCTTCACATCTTGATTGGTAAGACTCTTTCCTTCTATTCTTCTCTACCGTTATCTTCCATCTTATCCTTCTCTATCTGTTACTTTTCCTGTTACCTTTCACCTTATGAAATTTCGAGGACGAAATTTTTGTAAGGTGGATGGATTGTAATACCCCGTTTCCAGAATACGTACTTAGTTGCGTATTCAGCTTTTCGATCGTATTTTTCGATTTACTTCCTGTATTTGACCGATTTCAATTTCAAATATCATTTTCTAATATATTAGATTTTATATGATTTTCTGGATTTTTCCTGAATTAAAATGAATTTCTTCAAAACCGGTGTCGACCAGTGTCACTGATCGATTCCCGAATTTTTATTTTCCAAACAGTTAGAAATTTCTAGATGGTCCTTTAGGCTTTATTTCTTAGAATCCTATTTTCTATCTAAATACTTTTTCTGAGAATTTTATGAATTTATGAAAATTCCAACGGAGTCGGTAGATAACTGATTCCGGGATTTTTAGCTTTAAAACTATAAAGTATTTCTTCAAACGGGTTTCACTATAAGTCTTCATACATTATTATTGATTTTTGTAAAATTTACGAGTCGTTCCGAGATACTTGAATTTCGGACGATTTCGGTATTTTCCGAAATGTTTTCCGCATCTTAGACTTAAACCCAGGAATCTGTGTTCCCGATATTTTCATTTTTGGAGACCAAGATAATATCTTCATTTTATAAATTCTTTTCCTTTTTCCTTTCTCTTATTTTCCTTCCTTCCTTCACAAACCACAAGATTTCCAATTTCCAAAATTCCAATCTTTTCCAATTTCCAACAAATTCCACAAAACTCCACACTCTTCTACCATTAATGCCCTTCTTTTTCTCTCTCTTCTTTGGCCGGCCATGATTGGCCAAGGGGGACAACTCATCTCCCCTATTTGCACAAAACCCCCTCTCAATTACCTTATTTTCATCTCCTTTACAAAATCCCAATCCTATATAAACATTCCCTTTACACTTTTTTTCCTTTTTTACTTCCTTCCACCAAGAGATAGCCTTCACCCAAAATCCTCCTTCATCTCAACTCAAACCCTAACTCCAAAACACCAAGGTCTTCATCTTCTTCACCTCAAGCAACCACCACTTCTTTGGATTGGGATCGTCCGCAATATCACCAAGGATCAAGTTGGTGATATCGTCGACTACGAACTCTTCGGAACTCATTAAAGCTTCAATTAAACCAATCCAAGTGAGTATTTTTACTCACCAAGACTTGATAAATTCCTATTGTAATTGTGCCTTCATATCTTGTACGCATATGACATCAAAATCACATTTTTAAACCATCAAACACAACCACCAGAAAATCTGTTCTGTCACTGTTTTTCCCACGATTAGTCGACTTGACCTAGGGACTAGTCGACTAACCCACCTTAGTTGAAACTTAACCTTTTCTGATTTCACAGTTTTAGTCGACTAGACCAGATTTTCAGTCGACTAGAGACCCCTAGTCGACTATTCTCTTGACCCTAGTCGACTAATCTTTCCCTGGACCAGAAAACACCAACTCTCGGCTCCAGTCGACTTAGTCTATTTTATTGGTCGACTAGATACCCTTAGTCGACTACAAACTTGACCTTAGTCGACTAATAATTCCTGAAATAAATCCCAACTCTCTGTATCACAGTTTTAGTCGACTTAGCCCCACTATTAGTCGACTTAGGTATCTGTTAGTCGACTACACATTTCACCATAGTCGACTAACTTTTCCTGAAACAGAATTCCAACTCTCTGGAACCCAGTTTTAGTCGACTCATCCAGACTATTAGTCGACTTAAGACCCCTATTAGTCGACTAACCCTTCCATCTAGTCGACTAATTCTGACTGTTTGACTTAGTTGATTTCCTTCCTGAAATTGGATCTTATCATTGATACATGTGTGACATATTATTCTTGTTCATGCTTCATAACTGGTATTACAGGATATGTTACTGGACAGATCTCACTACTTGTTACTTCATGACATGCTATTATATTTTCTCATTTCATAACTTGTTAATAGTGAATATCACCCCTCATCATGCTATCTCTTAAACCAAGCATGATACACTTGACTTTTGTATAAAATGGACCAACTTACATATGGGTCGGGGGAAACATGCGGATATCGATATGTGTTCGTGTTTACAGTGGCATTAGGTATATTGTACAATCATATTCCGGTCTAACCTGAGGGCCTCCAGGGGACCGAGGGGAGTGCTTGCTCCCTATTCCTGAATACTGTCATGACAAAGGGCATACATAAGTCCCTCCTGATAGGCCTTGCGGCTGGTTCCGTCATCAAGCAACGGAACACCCTGGACCGTGGTCCCGGGCATGCACGGGACCCACTGTAAACATAGTTCGTTGATACCCCCGCTGTTTCCAATAACAACCTTGTATTACTAGGATATGGATCTATGTGGGCTGGGACGCTGGGTCACATAGCTAGATATCACAGTAAGACAAGTAATAATAATAAGACGTCAACTGTAGATTTATTGTATTTAGGATTTTATCTCCTCATGCTCTTCATACTTGTTAGTTGATATTCCTTATAACTGTTTCATCTTCCCTTATTCATGTCCCTTAGCCACTTGGCTATAGTTTGTTTATTGTTATGTGTCTTGACTCCTTGGATTTGCATATTCAGATCCCGAAGCTTGGAACGAAGTGGAGCCATCCACGGAGGATCAAGCTTATTTTAGTGAGCAGGCCGAATAGTTCCAGTCCCTTCGTGCTAGATTCTCTCTTTTGACTCGCGAGATCTTCATCCACCTCGTGAGCTTTTGTACACATATTGTGTATTTTACTTTTGGACTTGGTTGTGATGTAATACACATGTATTGTGTAATACTTTATCATATCTTGTATAACTTTGTATGTGTACTTTTTAGTTGGCATATGTATGGATACCACGCTTTGTCGTGTACTCTGATTCTTGTTGTACTTATTTGCTTAGCGTATATACGTGTGGGGCATTTTCTGACCTACGTATATACGTCGCAGTGACGTCCCCGTATCCGTGGAATCGGGGCGTTACAATGGCATTCCACCAAAACTTCAGCTTCAAGTCTTGATACATTTTATTTCCTCCTGGGTGTATGGAATACGCCGAACTGTGTGCCTCTGCCAAAACTTTCTGCTGGACTTCCCCTGGTGGTACACAGATTCTGTTGCCAAAATAAAGTGCATCATCCGAATGAATATGGATGTCTGTTCTTAACCCAGCTTCTACTTGAGCCCTGAATTTCTGTACTCTGGGGTCCCCCTTTTGGGCTTCCTTAATTTCGCTTATCAGGGTTGGTTGAATATGGAAGGTCATTAGTTGACCTGACTCATCAGTTCCTCGTATTAGCATCAAGTCCAGCTTTATGATTTCTCGAAGCAATTCTTCCTGTTGAGTAAGTTGTAATAATACTCTGTTCTCTGGTCTCCTGCTTAATGCATCTGGGACTGTATTGTCCTTACCAGGATGATACTGTAAGTCTATGTCATAGTCGGCCATCAATTCAAGCCACCGCCTTTGCCTCATGTTTAATTCTTTCTGTGTGAAGATATACTTAAGACTCTTATGATCAGTATAGATCAATACTTTGTCTCCCAGAAGGTAGTGTCTCCAGATCTTCAATGCAAATATTACCGCCGCCAGTTCTAAGTCATGGGTTGGGTAATTTCTCTCATGTGGTTTCAATTGCCTAGATGCATAAGCTATGACATGACCATGCTGCATTAATACACATCCTAGGCCTTTTCTGGATGCATCACTATATATAACCATCCCTCCTATTCCCGAGGGAGTCTTCAAGATTGGAGCTGAAATTAGTCTTTCCTTTAATTGCTCAAATGCTGCAGTACATTCCTCTGACCATAGGTACCTTTCTCCTTTTCTGGTGAGCTTTGTCAATGGGGCTGCGATTTTGGAAAAGTCTTGGACAAATCTCCTGTAATCCCCGGCTAATCCAATAAAGCTTTTAATTTCTGTTACTGTCCTTGGGGTTGGCCAATCATTTACTGCCTGGATCTTGTTAGGGTCGACTGAAATTCCTTCTTCTGAAACTACATGACCCAAGAAAGCTATACGGTCTAATCAGAACTCACACTTGCTTTCCTTTGCATAAAGTTGTTCCTGCCGGAGAGTCTGTAGCACTATTCTCAAGTGTTCTGCATGCTCTTTGTTGTTTTTTGAATATATCAAGATATCGTCGATGAACACCACGACAAACAGGTCTAAATATGGCGAGAAAACTCGGTTCATCAAATCCATAAAGACAGCTGGGGCATTGGTTACTCCGAAGGGCAAGACTAGAAATTCGTAATGACCATAGCGAGTTCGGAATGCTGTCTTCGGAATATCTTCTTTCTTCACTTTTAGTTGGTGATAACCCGATTGTAAATCCAAATTTGAAAATACCCGGGCCCCATGAAGTTGATCAAAAAGGTCATCAATTCTGGGTAAAGGATACTTATTCTTGATGGTAACTTTGTTTAATTCTCTGTAGTCTATACACAACCTCTTACCACCATCTTTCTTGTTGGCCAATAGCACTAGAGCTCCCATGGTGAAGTACTTGGTCTAATCAATCTCTTGTCAGAATATTCCTGTAACTGCTTCTTTAGAACTTCTAATTCAGTGGGTGCCATTCTGTATGGAGCTTTAGATATTGGGACTGTACCCGGAATGACATCAATGGAGAACTCAATTACTCTGTCAGGTGGAAGTCCTGAGATCTCTTTAAATACTTCTGGATACTCATTCCAAACTGGTACTCTCTTTTCCTGGATCTCAGCAGCAGTCATCTGTGTTTTACCCTTTGTAGGCTTATGTTCTCCTTCAAATTGGAACTCAGGCTGAAGCGGTATTCTGAAAATGACTTTCTTGTTTCGACAATCAATAACCACATGGTATTTGCTGAGCCAAGTCATGCCTAAGATTACGTCGTACCCTTTAGTATCTAGTACGAGCATATCCGCTATTAATGTCCTGTCACACAGTTTCACCGGACAATCTACACAAATTCTATTAGAGATGACTACTCCATTACCGGTGCTAATCTCCCACTGGTGGTCTAAATATTCAACAGGTATAAAGTTCAAAGCAACAAAACTATCTGATATGTAACAATGAGAAGCGCCAGAATCAAAGAGGGCTAAAACAGGTTTAGAGTGCACCATAATCTTACCTGTTACCACTTCTCCAGAAGTTTGGGCCTCTTCCGCTGTCAAGTTGTAGGCCCGTCCTCTTCCACGACCTGCTGTTGTTCTTCCTCCCCTTGGAGCTGGGAGAAAAACCCGTTGTTGTGGAGGGAGAGGGGCCCTTCCGACTATCGGCCCTGGGTTCCTCTGACCAATAGGTGCAGGAAGTGCCGGTAGGGTTCGGTTCACCATCCCAGTTCTCTTATGGGGACAGCCTTCTATTGTGTGATCACCAGATCCACATGCCAGGCATAATCCGTTGGCCCTACGACACTCCTGCTGAGTGTGGCCTGTCCTTTTGCAATAAGCACATGTAGGAAGTGGTTGAGTTATCTGAAGAGGGGCTGGTCGAAATGGTCTTCTAAACATCGGGGCTTTTGCAGCTCTGACTGGACCTCCTCCGCCCAATTGCTGGAATGGCCTCTTCATGGCCTGTTTCCTCTTCTGATCAAGATTCTTTTTCTCCAGTCCTCGCTCCACCTCTCGAGCTACAGTGAGGACCTGGGAATATGTTTTCAGCTGTTGGGGAATCAAAAGGACTTGAATATCCATTTGTAAGCCCTGCTGAAATCTACCTGTCCGTTTCTCTTCGTCGGCTATCATATACGGAGCAAAACGACTCAGCCTTAAGAACTCAGCAGCATATTCATCAACAGATCGATTCCATTGTTGAAGTCGGATGAATTGTTCTTCCATCTCCTTCTGAGCTGTAGTAGGGAAGAATCTATCATAAAAGCTCTTAGAGAACTGGTCCCAAGTGATGGGTTTTTCCAGTCTCGCTTCTTCAGCTAGCCACCAGTTTCTAGCCACATCCTTTAGCTGTATCTTGGCGACCTCTACCTGATCTTCCTCTGGAACCCTTGCTGCCTTCAAGAGATCTGTGGTGTCGATTAGCCATTGCTCGGCATCTAGCGGTCTTTCTCCCCCTGTAAATATTGCCGGCTGCAACCGCCTGAAGTCTGACACGTTGCCCGGCCTTCGTACTTGAGGAGCTGCTATCAATCCTTGCCGAAGGAGTTCGGTCTGCCTTTGTTGATTCTCCACCATATTTTGGATAACCCTTAGAATATCAGCGTTTCCCCCTACGGGCCCGTCCTGTGACTGCCCGGAGTTGTTACGTCCTGACCTTCTATCCATATCTATGTTGGTAAAAGATGTCTGAAAAGAGGAGCGAAAGTAAGAGATAGATGGATTTTAGGAATCAGGGGAAGGAATATCAAGAAGGAATGGATAACTTTGTATATTGTAGTTGAAATGTATAACCGAAACTCATGTATTCCAACTGCAAATTAAGATCCTATTAATTTGCAATTAGGTTGTACTGTAGGTGTGAGAGCCTGGGCTCTGATACCAACCTGTAACGCCCCGATCCGGCGGGTACGGAGACGTTACTGCGACGTATATACGCAGGTCAGAAATACCCTCACATATATACGCTAAGCATCAGTACAGACAAAAATCAGAGTACGGAAATACGTAGCAATATACATTCCAACATAGTATTACAAAGTTATTACAGAGCGTGATATACTGGTACATGTACATTATATCACAGCCAAGTACAAAAGTGAAATTTACAATTTGTACAGCAAAAGGTGCTCACGGGCTGAAGGAGATCCCCGAGCTAGCAGGAAGATCAGGAACAAAAGGAGCTAGGATAAGTCAGCCTGCTCCGAGAGATAAGCTTGATCTTCAGTGGAGGGCTCCGCTTCAGTCCAGGCTTCAGAACCTGAACATGCAAGTTCAGGGGAGTCAGAAACTCCCTAACAATTATGTAGGTGAAAGCCAAGTGCCATGTAAAGATAAGTATATGCATGTGTTGATATGATCAAAATAATATTAAGCATCAATAACTGTGTCGAGAGTACATGTACAGCAAGCAAGAAATGGGGGCATAAAATGAAAGTGATAAGGCCTGAATAAATCTATCTCTGCCATTTTTAATATTTACACTTATTACTCGTTCTACCCATATGTCTAGGTATGTGTAATAGCGTCCCAGTACACATACATCCACATATGAGTAAATCGAGGCTGTTATTGGAAACCAACGGGGGTATCAACGAACAATGTTTACAGTGGGTCCCGTACATGCCCGGGACCACGGTCCAGGACGTTCCATTGCTGGTGCATGGAACTGGCCGCAAGGCCTACAGGAGGGTCTTATAGAATGCCCTTATCAAGATGGTACCAAAAAGGAGGGAGCCAGCACTCCCCTCAGTCGCCTGGAGGCCACAGGTCAGACTGAAAATTTTAGTTGCACAACATGCCTAATGCCACTGTAAACACGAACATATATTGATAGCCTCAAATTTCCCCCGACCCGATGCAAGTTGTTCCTTTTTATGATTTATTATTTAATTATCAATTTACGGGAAGCAAGTGCCTGGCAAGATTAAGAGTTAAAGAGTCATGAGTATTGTCATTTCAAGTCATCGCATATAATCCAGGATAGAAAGTACAAGATTCCCATAAATGTGACAATCTAAAGTCAGGTATCAATATGATATTGCGGGGTAAGTATCCAGTAGTAGAATGATGCATGCATGTGTGCCAGGAAAATGATATAATAATAGTCAATCGTGACAAAGTAGGAAAATTGAAGGAAGGCGAGAACACTCGCGTAAAACTTCAAGTAACACCGGAAAATCCCAAGTTCCAGAATTTAAGTAACCAACGCGATTATATATTAAAAAGAGGAGGAGAAGGATGAATCAGTAAAGTGAGGATGAAGACGCGGGGTTGCAGATGCGGGAAAGTGGGCAGACGCGGGAAAGTGGGCAGATGCGGTAGCAATCAAACAGAGAGGAAGGGAAAGGTGATTTTGTTGGTGGTTGAAGCAAAAGAGATGGAGGTGGTATTGTGATGGTATAAGTGATGGTGGAAGTGAAGATGGTGGTGGTCACGTTGGTGTTGTCGTTGCAATTGTCACCTAAATGATTACCGGAATAATCGTAAACGATTACCGGAATAATCAACGGAGAGGTTGCCGACGAAGAAGAGCTCGGCCCCAATCCAAAGGAGGTGGCCGACCCTAAAAGAGAAGGAGAGAGGTAGATGGTGCAAGTATAGTTCAATTTGACAAAATGGGATTTTGCAAACGATGCTTCGGAGGAAGAATCTATGGTTCGTCGGAAAGAGGATGACGAGGAGGAGAAGACGGTATGCTTGGTGGTGGCTAAGGTGGTGTAGATGGTGATGGGAAGGTGGTGAAGTTGATGGAGAGGATGGGTTCCCTTGATGTTTCTTTGAAGAAGATGGTGTAGTTGTTGGAAATGGAGGAGGAGATGGAGGGGAGAATGGTGGAGGATTTGGTGAAGGAGTGGTGGAGGAGATGGTGGTGGAAATGGAGGAGTGGTGGCCGGCCAAGGGAGTGGGCTGCTGTTTTTGGTTTGCAGGAAATGTAGAAGGAAGATGAGAAAAAGTGAAAGAGAGAGAGAGAAGGAGTGGGGGTTAATATATAATGGAAAAAATAGTATTATAATGTGTCATTTCCATCTTTTAGATGAAACTTGCGTTTCATTCCAAAGAATGTTGCATCCCCATGACACCAAAGCTGCGTCTCGACAAAATAAGGAGCCAAACACGGAAATTAAAGCTGCGTCCTGAAGAAAATGCGAAAACTGCGTTTAACAAAAGGATAAAAGTCATAATGACTTGATTGGGATTGATTGGAATTGATTAGCAGTGCATTAAATGCAGCATGGAGAGGCGTGGAGAGGATCTCCGCATTAAATGCAGAATCCTAGGTTGGTGAAATTCGGTCTAGCGAGGAGAGAGAAAAGTGGGAAAATATCTGGATACTATTCCGGTATCTGGGAAAACACCGAAAATTCAGGAAAAGCCCGAAAAATAAAGTATCTCGAAAAGTTTTCCAAAAATTTTCAAAAATAATAAATATTATTTTAAGATTTTTAGTGAAATCGATTTTTAGAAATTCAATCTCGTTTTCAAGATAAAAATCCTGGAATCCACTATAGACGGTGCCTACACCGGGTAGGCCAGATTTTTGATAAATTCTAAAAATTCTCAAAAAAATCATTTAGATAGAAATCATGATTTTAAGAAATACTGTGAAAGCCATTTCTAGATTTTCAACTCCGTTTGTAAATTAAAAATCTGAAAGTCGGTCAGCGACACTAGTCGACACCGGTTTTGAAGATTTACAATTAAATTCTGAAAAATTTCAGAAAATCATGAAAAATCAAGAATATTAAAAATAATATTTGAAACTGAAATCGGTCAAATCTGATTACCAAAAAGGTCAAATCATGCAGTACTGCTATATGAGTAAGAATTTAAATAACAGAAAATAAAATAAAAAAATACGCTCCAAAAATCAGGACATATAACTGTGTACGTATTCTGAGGATGGGGTGTTACATATTCACAGCAGCATAGTGGAGTGATTTGATGAACACTCTTCTTGTTTGTCAAGTAATCCCTTAGATCTATCAGCGGGGGATCGAAGAGACCAGGCTCGAGTCCCTAAGGACGAAGACTTTTCTACTCCCTTCTATCCGTAGCTGTTAGAAAGTGAATGTTAATTTTGTGTCGTAACTCCGAGACGCAAGTCTTAAGGGCGCAGGGTTCGGAGATATGGAGTTCACGTTCTGTAGAACAGACACGGCTTTCACGTTTTGGCTTTGAGACGTGGGTCTCGTGCCTCTGCTGATAAGAGACGTGGACCTCACGTTGCTGTTGTCACATTTGTCTGGTGACACTTGACGCAGACTTCATGAGTCCCGCGTTCTGTAGTAGAGACGCGGGTCACGTGTCTCTAAGAAGAGACGCGGACCTCGCGTTATTGGCCATCGCGTCTGTGAGATAGGGTCTCAGAAACGCGAGCTTCTCCAGCTCTACATTTTAGTATCCAGACACAGACTTCGCACATCTGACGCAGTTCAGAAGGGACGCGAAGTGACCTCGCGTTATTGACCATCGCGTCTGTGAGATAGGGTCTCAGAAACGCGAGCTTCTCCAGCTCTACATTTTAGTATCTAGACACAAACTTCGCGCGTCTGACGCAATTCAGAAGGGACGCGAGCCTGAGCTTTGCGTCCTGTACCTGTCATACAGATAGTTTTTTCAGCTTCTTCCATCTGTTGTCGACGTGTGCGACGCTTTTGTCGATGTTCTGCATTTCGGTTATGCTTCAGGGTTGTTGGGGACCCCTGGTAACCTGGAGCTGAGGAAGAGGAGGGGTGTGGCAAGATTAGCCTTCAATGACGTTGGCTTCCTTGTCTCGTGGGAGACGATGACGCAAGCTACACGCGTGACGCGGCCAGAAATAACCCTGTTTACGCAGGCCAACTTTGGGGAAGTCTCGAAGAGACTTGAGAGCGGATCTCCGAGGAGACCCTGCACTATTGCCGTGTCATCCTGGGGCTCTTGAAGCCAGAAGAGAGGAACTCTTCGTACCTTTCCTGGTCGAATTCCATAATGAATGACTCTATCAGTTTTCCCATGAAACTGACGTCACCTTGTGCCCCAACTTGTTCATCAGTAGAGAAAGTAGTCCCCAGCGGAGTTACCATCTCTTGTATAGAGAGGAAAGTTGAAAGTATATTGTAAAATTTTCTTGAATCAATGACAAAATTTTCTTGAATCAATGAAAAGTTACAACAACTCAAGTTCCAACTACAAGAGAGAGAAGACACTCAAGCTCAAATCCCCTTTTTATTTAAGACTGGGTTCTTTGCGTAGCGATGAAAAGTGATTCTTGTTTTTCGTTGATCGGGTGAAGTCAAGCTCCTCTGGAACACTTCTCCTTGGATCACAGATGGAGTAACACAGCTCCTATCCGATGAAATCTCAAAGAGACTTAGGCAATAACTTGAAATCAGCAAGTTGGTAGAAAAGTTAAACTCTTTATAAATCTTTCTCAGCTGAAAATTCTGATCCCTCTTCAATAGCAAACTGAGCTATTTATATAGGTTCTAGGAGTAAAATTGTTCCCTAAAAATCCTCCATAATGGGGGTTAACTCCTTTCATTATGTGGGCAGTACTTGACCCAGTAATGGGGGTAGTTGTTACTGAGACATATGGCTTCTCTCCACTTGGAACGCGGGTTTGAGCTCTGTATTTAGCTGTTGAGGTAACACTGGACGCGAGTCGTGAGCTTCGCGTTTTGGGTGTCGTGGTGGTGTTGAAACGCGAGCCTCCGACTCTGTGTTTCCTTATTGATGTGGTATTAGACGCGCGCCTCGAGCATCGTGTTTGAGACGCGGGATTCAAGTTTTGACACTGGCTTGAAGCTTTGTGCCTGATAACTGAAGCGGTACTAAGACGTGGGCTTTGAGTTCTGCGCCTTGGCATTGCAATGGTGTTGAGATGCGGGACTCGAGCCCTGCGTTTTATCTTTGTACTAGCAGCTTTGATTAGCTTCACATCTGAAACTTGGACTATATTATCTGATGACTTGTCTTCAGTGATTTTTAGACAGTCTACAGATGCGAAATTTAGAAATTAATTGCTAACACACTATGTGTAATCAAGAGTGAGTCTGAATTTCCCGTGAAGGACTCTAAAACTACTCCTCGAGATTCCTCTAAATTAAAAGTTAAGGTGCTTTAAAAGCTCTATTGATTCAACATAAGTGTGAGCACAGAAACAATATCTAGCATGTATATGAATAGAAATAATATATAGCAATGCAAGATATAAGTGAGATGAAAGTTGAGAGAAAAGATCCAAACGCGAACACCAAGATATGTTTTGAGGTTCGAGCCACTGCTCTATGTCCCCGCCTTCACACAGAAGGATTTCAACTATTCATTATAGGATCTTCTACATGGGGACCTCCACTGAGGAATTATAACTTACAACTTTGGAATGCACAACTCCAACTCTCGCACCTCTACACAAGAGAGAGCACAAAGTAAAGAAAGAAAAGTTACGAACTTGGTGATCAAATGATCACAAACAACACTAGGTGATCTCAAAGGATCACAAACAATTATTTTCACAAAATAAGATCCTAAAGATAGATATTGAATTGAATAGCTCAAGTGTGAGAAATCAAAGTGTTTGGAAAAGAAATCTAAAAAAAAAATACTTAGGAAAAAAAACTTTTGGACAGATATGAAATTGAAGAACAAAACTAAAATTTTCAAAACTTGATTTTCTTTGATTTTTCAAAACTTTAAAAACATATAAAGATGAAGAATTGAAGCTCAAAAACTTATTTTAAAATACTTTAGACAATGGGCAAGAGAGCACTAAGAAAACTGGTTAAAATTCTCTTGAAAAATCTTATGTGAAACAGCCCCCAAAACTCATATATATAGGGCTTTGGAGAATATAGCCGTTGGGGTCAGAACCTACCCAGAATGGGCTGTTGGTCGACGCCCGGTCGATCGCCCAATGGTCAAAAATTTGACCATTTGAGCCTATTGGTTGACCGCCCCCAAGGCAAAACAGCATGTCCGTCGACCGCCTTGTCGATTGTGCCAAACAAAGACCTCTGGTCTCCTAGTAGGTCGACCGAGCAGTCGACCGGCTATATAGGCAAAGTCGTTGAGCACGTTTTGTGCACATCGGCCGACTGACCGGTCGATCGAGCTCTGGTCCGATCGACCGGTCGGTCGACCGCCAGAAGGCTCAGAAACAGGGTTTATAGGTTTGAAAAGTTGGCTTTTAAAACACCTATAAAATCCCATAAAACTCCATAAAATCCACAAAAATAAGTTCATGTATATATTTGAAGTACAAATATGCGTGATCAAAATTGAACACATATTACAAATTTTTGAACTATTTTTTAGGTATAAAAAATTAGGCTTTAAACAAAAACTGTATTTTCTAAAAACTAGATTTTGAAATGAAAAATCATTTTTTCAAAACTAGTATAAATATAAAAACTTGATATTTAAACACATATGAAGCATAGTTTGTATGATAGTTACCAAAACACATATAAATGATATATCTATGTTTTTGACATGAAATCCCAAGCTAAGTTTTGATAAAAACAAAACTTAAACATATGACTAGATATATATATCAAAATAAGTTTTTTTAAATAATATGAATCATCAATATATATGGATGAAATCCAACATATATATAAACCATGTAAACTTATTTTGATTCTATCTATTCATGAAAACGGAAAGATATATTCTTGAAAATCTGAAACGGTTAAATTGAAACCAAAACTTATAAACATGTGTGTGCGTACACTTGAGCATATCAAGACTAATTTATTCTTACATAAGATCTAAACAATAAATAAACTTAGATACAAGTCTTCTTGTCCAAGTCAACTTGATCCAAACACGATCCAGTGAGCTTGACTCCTTCCGACTACTAGTGCGACCTTAACGCGTGAGCTCTTGAATCAACACGTGGTAGCTCTAAAATTTGACCATGAATCTTTTGTTAAAGCTTAACACTTACTAAGATTTTGATCAATAACTGAAACAATATAAATACAAGATCATTAGTAACTTAACTTTATAAGTTAGTCATCATCAGAGCTAATGTGAAGGGCTTTTGGGCCAACAAGGCTTAACACTCAATCCAATCATTTAGTGATAGAGCTTTACTACCAATCCACTTCTCTAGTGATTGGAATTTACCACCAATCCAATTCTCCCAAGTGATTGGAATTTATCACCTATCCACTCTATAAAAGTGATTGGATTTACCACTTATTCACTCTCTAAGAAATTGAATTTTATCACATACCCACTCTCTAAGTTATTGAAATGCCAACACAAAAAAAAGAATCAAAAAGTGTTGTTTTTCTAAACAAGATGAGAACCAATTAAGTATAAATAATAAAGAAAGATTACAACTGTGAGGCTCTACTGACATGAAGAATCAAGATCAAATTTAACTTGACACTATACTCTAGCTAAATGAATGAACAAGATATAAGCTTTAGATCTAGAATTTTTGAGTGTTGAAAATGTTTGAGAAAGAAGTATAGAAAGAATAAAATAATTTCTCAATTTAAGAACCTGAAAACGCAGGAGCATCACTATAGATCTAAATAAATAAATGAACAAGATGGAAACTTTAGATTTAGAATCTTTGTTAACTTTTAAAATTATTGAGAGAGAAGTATAGAAAGAATAAAATAATTTCTTAATAAAAGAGAATTTGAAAGCACAAGATAATCACTCTTTTGAAATGTTGAATAGAATAGGGAAAACAAGCCTGTAAAAGAATTTAGCTTAAGATCTCTTTGAGTAATTTCTTTGAATATATAAGTTAGAAAAGTTTGAAAGAGAATAGAGCAAGTTAGTATTTATAGGTAGGAGAAGATAATATTAGGTGAAAACATGTGCTATCTAAATTTTAAGGTTCAAATCTTCTCACAGTTTGAATCTGCACACAACTGATCGACTGCTAGAAAGCACCGATCGATCCGTGTTCTACATGAACTCAAATCAATTTCAAAACCTGCTTGCAGTGGTCAACTTGGTTGTCGATCTGTTTGCAACGTTAAAAATGCAACGGTCAAAAATAAATTGTACCAGTGGTTTGACTTGAATTTGTCCAAGTAAAGAATTGAAAAACACTTTCAAAAGTTCCCTCACTTTTTCAAAAAATATGAAATCTAGATCAACCCAGTAGTCGATCGCAGAAAAACCCGAAAATAGATTTTTGCAGTTGGGCAGTCGACTTGGCAATCGATCCAAGCCCAACAGAGAGTGGGGGGATGGCGCTCTGGCATCAACAGACGAATTGGCGGATGAAGTGGTAGTCAATCCAACCCCTTTCTAAGAGCATTGAGCTCTGGCAGACAAAGTGACAGTCGATCCGTGTGGATCTCAAACCACTTAACCAGCTTCGAGTCGACCGCTAAGCGCAGGCGGTCGATCCGTTGTCGCAAGTTTGCTACGGTACATTTTACTTCAGCCAATTGGTCGACCAGCATGTTTCAACGATCGATCCAAAGCCCAATCTCACAAAACATGATTTAAATGCCATTAAAAATATATGAAATAATTTGTATAAATTCCAATAGACATAAAGTCAAAGTAAATAGGCCCAAATAAATATTTTAAATACAATTTAAAGACTTTTAGAGATTTTAACAAAACTTTGAGGGAAATCATAACTTGAATTTAAATTGAAATATACATGCACAAGTATGAATATGCAAACTTGTGCCAAATTAGCTTCTTACCTTAGTTCTTTTTACATCACATAATAACCTTAAATAGATTTAGCAATTTTTGACTCATCACTCTAGCGTCAACTGATTTGACTTGATAAATTGGATAGCTTGAGTTAGATATTTGTCACCACCTCTATTAAGATTTTGCAATGCAACTTCCATCAACATGTGCTTTGACCTAAATCAAAACACAAAAGGATTAGAAGATGAGTTGTTAGTGCATAAGTAACTTAATGAGTGATCATCATCAAACTAAAAACACAATAAGACCAACAGAAGTCCCAATAGATATTTGAAAGTTTATCATTCCAGTTTCTTGAATCTTCAAGCGTTTAGCTCCAAAAATGATATGGACATTAAGTTGCTTTTAGGGAATTCTATTTTCACCACCTCCAATTTTGATTTTGCATTGTAAGCTCATTCCATCCAACATCCTTGATGGTTTCTTGGTTTGTTTTGATATAAAATAACTTGTTCAGCACAAACACGCTCCATAAAACATTACTTAACTTAGATCTTTGGTTAATTATCAAAACTTAAGGTTTTATTGGCTCAATCACCTTTAATGGCAACAATACTTAGATTTATACGATAGTAATAAATATCATTACTGAATACCCATTCGATACGGATAGATAACTTATTTCGAAGAATCGGTCACCACTTATTATATTGAAATCTGAACGTGATTCAATTAGTTTGGATTAGAATATTCTTTTTGAGGGGTATATGTGCAAAAGATCCCTTAAACGATTAGATTAACGATATTTTTGGTCAGCCGTTATTGTCCTGAGGGAACTCTCGCGTGGAAATAACGGAAGCTTGTCCTCTCGTGCTGAGCGCGTGATGACAGGATTAAATTCCTGGAATATGCTATTAGTGCGTTAAAGACAAAAACGTCCCTGTTAACTTGTTCAAACAACATTTGCCCACTTGTCCCTCTCCACGTCCGGACGCAGCTTCTGCGTGCAGGTGCTTACCACGTGTGGAGGGCAAGATGGGTAATTTAAAAACTAATGAGCTGTCAATGAGTCGAATTTATAGTAAGATCCAAATCTGGCAGCTTCGGACTCATCGCTAAGGCGCCGGTTGATCGGAAAACGCACGACGATGACGTGGACTGTGTACGGTCCTCAATTTGTGCCGCAAGTAAAGTAGAAACATCAATTAATAAGCAAATGGGGGAGTTGAGTTTGACTCCTGGGCCTGGATAGCTCATGGATATTGAAGATAACTAACAGAGGATTCCTTGGCCCGGCCCATGTAATTCACAGCCCAGTTAGCGTGTTTGAAGTAACCGCTGCAAATACGTCACTCAAACCGACAGCTGACTATGAAAATATTGGTGACCTCCAGGGCGGCTCAACCTCTAGGCAAATGAGGCAGTCGCCTAGGGCCCCCAAATATAATGGGGTCTCCAAAATTATAATATAAATTAGTATTTAACTAAAATAAGAAATATAAAATATAGAAAATGTTTTTTATTTGTTCAAGTGAACGCTTCGGAGTGGTAATTGGACATGACTAGAAATTGTGTGGGCTTTGCCTGCGCGAGTTTGAATCCTTTCATCCACGCTTTTTTGATTTTTTTTCCCTCTTCAATTTTATAATAATAGAAAAAGCATAAGTTTCTTCCACTTTCCCAAGCTAATATCCTCCACTCCCTATAACTATTTAATTATAATTAAAGAGGAGTCTCTTCCACTTTCTCAGCTGTCTTTTTCACTCTCCCTAACTATTTAATTATAATTAGAGAATTTTTCAAAATTAAAACTCTCTCTCTGTGCAGCAGCCTCGCTCTTCACTGCCCCCGTCGCCCAGACCTCAGACTGACGGTAGGGCCTGCAACTGCTCCATAGAAAAAGATACATTAGTAAAACTTGAATACAAAAACTTGATTAAAAATTTTGCATTTTAAAAAGCTAGAAGAATTTTTTTCAATAAAATAATAATTAAATAAAATATTAGTTAATATTAATTACTTTTTAAAGTATATTTTAAAAGGGCCCATTTGAAATTTTCGCCTAAGGTCTCCCTAAAAATTGAGCCACCCCTGGTGACCTCAGTTATGTTTGTTTCAATTGAATATTTAGGTTTTGACTGAAAACAATAATTTTATGTATCATATTTTGGAGTGTTATTTTGATGTTTTTAAGAAACAGATCTTGTAATAATTTCAGTATAGATTCTTTATGCAAAAATGCTCGTAAAATAGCTGCTTCATTTATTAAGATATTTCATTTAGACAAAGATGATGTAAAGAAAAAGTAAAGCAATAGAGATCTACAATAATGCTCTCTTTTTGATGGAGTACTTCCAAGGAGAGAGTCATTATGGACATGATTCGTCAAAAATAAACATGCATCACAGCTGTATGGAAGTCCAATCCTTTTCTACAGGAAAAATATGACCTCAATTATAGCGCAATTTGGAACTATATTAAATACCTACAGCTCCCTTCTATTTCTGGTTGGTTTGGCCAGTTGAATTTTCCTGATAGTTAATTCAGGTTCCATCACAAGTTTAAAATTTTCTTCCTGTCCTTTTCCCTCCTCTCATTCTTGTTCTTGGCAATTTGCCCAGCAAGAGTTGAACAAAGCACGCAAAAAACTTTGCAGATATAAGTTCATGTTGTATTTTGTGTCTCTCATATTCATTGGAGAATAATTCAGATTCAGATAGAGGTGTTACAAACTTTTAAAATCAAGCACGGACGTATACATAATTTATGCATATTATAAGTCGACTTATAGGTCTTATTAGGCGACTTATGCTTTAATCTAGTCGACTTGTACTTGGTATAGTCGGCTAGTACTTGGCTACAGAGAGTTGGGTTCTCGGATTTTATCAGAGTAGTCGACTAATAATTGAGTATAGCCGACTAATACATGTTATTAGTCGACTTATACTAGGGCCTAGTCGACTAATGACAGATCTGACAGTTTTCTTTTCAGGTTCTGTTTCCAGTTTGGTTTGGATTCGAGTTTTCTTTTCTCTCTGAGGTAGTATTGATTGAATTATTGAAGTTTGAGTTAGATTAGGATCATCTTAGGGCCTATATAAACTACTTAGGGGTGGCCTTTTGAAGGCAAGTCAAGACAAGTCAAGTTTATGAGAGATTCCACCATTGAGAGTTGTGTGTGTGTGAGAGAGATATTCTTGTAACTCTTATATTTTCTTCTTTATTTTCAATAATATTTCTCCCCTCCTCCTCGTGGACGTAGGTATTCTTGGCGAACCACCTTAAATCTGGAGTTTTTTGGTTGTGTGGTAATTTGTTTCGATTGCTTACTAGTGGTAAATCTTCTATGTTTCCGCTGTCAAGCCTTCAACTTGGTGTTTCTCTCTTATTGTATCGACGTTGATCACAACAATCAGTATCAGATCAATGGCTAGCAAGACGATCACGACGACGAAGTTCAAGGTAGAGAAATTCGACTGAAAATCCAACTTCTTGTTGTGGAACATGCGAGTAACGTCATTGCTCATGAAGGAGGGCACACACAAGATCCTACTTGGTACTGAGAAGAATCCATTGAAGATGGATGATGATGAATGGAATGACATCGACTTTCGCGCAAAGGCGACATTCATACTACGTCTCTCAGAAGAGGTCCTTTACAACGTCATGAACGAGGAAACCACTACTGCTCTTTGGTGTAAGCTGGAGAGCCTTTACATGAGAAAACTTTGTCGAACAAGTTCTTCAAGAAGAAGTAGTTATGCAGCCTTCGGATGAAGGAAGGTACACTTATTTTACAACATCTTAATGCTTATAATAGGATTTTAAGCGACTTGTTAGCTCTAGATGTTAAGCTAGAAGAAGAAAACAAAACTCTTATGTTACTCTCTTCTCTTCCATCAAGTTATAACCACTTGACGAACACCATCATATATGGTAACAAACCTTAGAGTTAGAAGATGTTAGGTAAATGCTCTAGAACAAGTTGATGAAGAAGAAAGATTCTACAGAGGAGGTCTCAAAACTGGTTGTCAAGGACCAGAGGGATAGATCAAAGAGTAGAAGATCCAAAATGGATCCAAACTTTTAGTAGTTTTGTTTGCTATTTTTGTAAGAAATGAGAGCACATCAAGAAGAATTGTATGAAATACAAGGAGATGCTGAAGAAGAAGGGTGGCAAGGATTCTGATAGGGCTAGTATCAGTGAAAAGTCAGATCAACCCGGGGTTATCTAACAGGCAGATGAGGATCCATGAGATGTCTTGATAGCTGAGTCAGGTAAAGGTAAGTACTCAGATGCTTGATTACTTGATTTGTGGTACACATACCACATGTGCCCAAAAAGAGAGTGATTCAGTACTTACAAGCCTTATGATGGAGGCTCTGTCCTGATGAGTAATGACACTATCGCAAAACAGTTGGCATCAGCAACATCCATATGAGGATGTTTGATGGACATGTTTGAACTCTCACGAACGTACGTCACATTCCAAACTTAAAGAAGAATCTTTTCTCGTTGGAAGCTTTGGAAGCTCGAGGGTACAAGTTTTCAGAAGCAGATGGAGGTATCAAAGTTACCAAAGGCTCCATAACAATTCTCAAAAGAGAACAAACATCAAACTTGCACAAGATGACTGTAGGCTATCTAAAAATCATTAAGAGACAAGTCCTCAAGATGTGAGCCTCACTCCAACGCGAAGGTCACGTTTCAACTAAAATGCGAACCTCGTGTCCATGGGCTAACACGGACTTCAAAACGCGGGTCTGAGCAACTCCACGTCTCCCGTCTTATGCGGGTCTGAGCAACTCCGTGTCTCACGTCTAGTGCTCCATGAGTCTGAGCAACTCTACGTCTCGCATCTCACGAGGGTCTGACTGAGACGCGGACTCTGGGTGCCGCGTCTACACAATAATGCGAGGTTCGCGTCCGGCACAAGGCTCGCGTTTCTATTGTAACTAAACCCATTATTGGGTCAAGTAACTCCCCACATAATGTGGGAGTTAATCCTCATTATGGAGAGATTTTCGGCGACAATTATACCCTTATGACTGCTATAAATAGCCTCAAGAGCTATGAAGGAGGGAGGCCTTAATTGAGAGCTGAGAATTCTCAAGGGAAAAGCTTCTTGCTTTTCAACCACAGACGTTCAGAGAGAAAAGGAGAAATCAGTGGACTCTAAACACTTAGTGTGTTAAAAACAGAGCTCCTTTCTGATTTCTTTTTGAGAGCATCCTGGAGAGAAGCTTGTCATTCAGCCAGTCAATGGAGAACAAGAATCACTCTCCATCGCCACATCAAGAACCCAGTTCTAAACAAAGGGAGATTTAGATATTCTTTCCTCTTTTTGTAATCAGAATTATTCCGTTGTAATCTTTCACCCACCCAAAGAAATTTTACTTCACATTATTTTTCCGACCAAACAAAAGATGGCGACTCTACTGGAGAATTGACATTATGATTGTATCCACATTCATATCAAGATGTGGTGATTGATCGACTCGTTCATATAGACATGCACCGGAATGACAACCTCCACTTGTTATTCTGAGTGAGGAACCCAAGAAGCCATAGGCCAGAGGAGAATCCCTAAAAAAGCACACTTGATGCTTAATACTTGAAGCTGGATAACTGCAGAAGGCTGAAGCTTGAGCACAAGACTGCTAAAAGAGAATACTTTTTATAAACATGCTGAGTTCAAGTTCTATAATCTCTTTGAAATTTAGCTACTGATTAAGGTTTTATACTTTACCAGTATGCTTCCAACGAGAGCAAGAAGATCCGAATATCAATTTTCTGGTTTTGCTAGTCAACAGAGAAAAGAATTACTCTCCATCGCTACACGAAGAACCCAACCTTAAACAAAGGGGAGATCTACTCAAATTCTCCTCTCTTTTGTAATTGGAGATTTTGATCCGTTGTAATATCTTTATAATCATCTTTTGTTTCTTAGAAAAATTGAAAGAGTGTAAAATCTTTATTTGATTGTAAAGAAAATTACAATAAATTAATAATCCAATTACAAAAGAGGGAAGAATGATTGGATATCTCCTTTCTTTAATGCTGAGTACTTGATGTAGCGGTGGAGAGTGATCTTTGTTCTCCGTTGACGAGCCGAACTGGAAGCTTGATCTTCGGATCTTCTTTCTCTCGTTGGAAGCACACTGGTAAAATATAAATCTTAATCAGTGGCTAAAATCTCAAAGAGATTATAGAACTTGAACTCAGCAAGTTTATAAAGAGTATTCTCCTTCTGCAGTCTTGTGCTCAAGTTTCAGCCTTCTATAGTTATCCAGCTTCAAGTATTAAGCATCAAGTATGCTTTTTTGGGAATTCTCCTCCTATACCCTGTGGCTTCTTGGGTTCCTCCCCGAGAATTCCCCCTTTTCCCTAATTATTCATAACTATTTATAGAGGATTCTGGGGTGTACCAACCCCTTAAATCTCTCCATAATGGGAGGGGTGTAATCAACCCCTTAAATCTCTACATAATGAGAAGTTATCCCCATTATGTGGAAAGAAAATGTGGTGTAACTGACCAAGTTCATGGCTGTCAGTTACAGCAGAAATGCGGGGTCCACGCTGGACGCAGACCTTTCTCTGATGTTGAGACGCGAAGCTCACAGGCTCCTATCTGTGTTGGAACGTGGAACTCACAGGCTTGCATTGAAGTTGAAATATGAAGCTACGCAGGCTTGCATTTTGATATTGAAACGCGACCTTGAGATCCGCGTATTGACGAGCAGCAAGACTATTGCGTTTGGCACAGAACGCGATCCTCATGTCGTGTTGTTGATGAAGTCCGCGTTTGAGGTTGGAACACAACTCTGGTTGAGATCCATGTTTGTAGTTGGACGCGAGGTCCGTATTTGAGTTGAAACGCTAGACATGCTGAGGTCCCATCTGAGTTGAAACGTTGGACAGCCTGAGGTCCGCGTCTGAGGTTGGAACGTGACCCCTATGTTTAACAAAGGATGCGAGGTTCGCGTTTGGGTTGAAACGCGACCCTCACGTTTCGCATGAGGCCTGCGTCTGAGACTTATTCTTCAGTAATTTTTAGACAATCTACAGAACCCCTCCAAAGTTTTCGAAACTCCACAGTTGACTGGGACAGATTTCAGAATACTTTGGATTACATGTTGATTTGGACTCTCATGATTGCACTGGCAATTTTTTGGGATGTCCTGAGCTTGATCTTGTCTGGATTCCGGTCTTCGTGAGTTTACTGTTGAACTGCTTGAAGTCTCCAGGGAAGATCATTGTAAGTATCTAGATACATAGTGTAGAACTTATCTGAGCTCTGATTTGGTTGTCAATGCACTGTTAAACCGGTAAAGTTGCCAATTGCCTTTGCCAATGCACTATTGAACTGATTGCAGCAACATAGACATACTCTTTGCATTGGGAGATGTTGGCCCAGAGGCCTTCCACTCTAGTTTTGATGATGATTAACTCAGTAGTTATAGTTTACTAATAATCTTATGGTGTTTAGTTTCAGATACTTAACCAAGATATTAGTAGGTGATTAGCTTCAACAAAGGAGTTTTGGAGCTTTCACATGGTGATTCAAGAGCCCGAGCGTCAAAGTTCATATCTAAAACTCCTTGGAGTCAAGCTCGGTGGATCACGTTTGGATCGAGTCGACTTGGAGACGGAGCTCTACAAAAAGACTTCGGTACAGTGTTTAGTTTATGTTTTAGATCCATTGTTAAAGATTAGATAGTGTGGTATGCTCAAGTTCACAACACACACACTTGTTTAAGTTTCATGTTTTGGTTTTCGGTTTTTTGGTTTAACCGATCTTGATTTTTATGAATAGATAGAATCAACAAGTTTACATGATTTAATGTATATTAGATTTGTTCTATATACATCTATACTTCAACTATTTATACAAACTTAGTTTGATAACCTATTCATGTATTTAGGTTTTGTATTTTAACAAAACTTGTTTTTGAATTTATTGTCAAAAATATTGATATATATCTTTATATGTATATTGGATTATATCCATATACTACATGCTTAAAAGTTATTTCAATATCATGTTTTTGTATTTAGATGAGTTTTAGACAAAAAGATTTTCCATATCAAATCCAAGTTTTGGAAAATACGAGTTTTGGTTTTCGGCAAAATTTCTAAGATACAAAAATAGTTCAAAATGTTTGTAACATGGTTTGATTCTACTCAAACATATTTGTATATCAAAATATTATACTGAAACTATTTTTGTGGATTTTTAGAAATTTTATGGGATTTATTTGGTAAATAAAAACTCAGTTTTCAAATCCCTTATTCAGCCCTGCCAGGCTCTGGCGGTCGACCAGGCCGGTCGACCGGACCCAGAGTCGGTCGACCGGATCGGTCGACCGACGCGCACAAGAACGTGCACGCTGACCAGCCACTTGGGCCGGTCGACCGAGCGGTCGACCGACTGCAAGTACCCCACTCTCGGGTGGGGGCGGTTGACCGGACGGTCGACCGTGAGGCTTGGCACGGTCGACCGTGAGGCTGTCGATCGGCCAAAGAGCAAGTGCTCTCTGGAATCGACCGGGTGGTAGACCGATAGGCTCAACAATCAAATTTTTGACCGTTGACCGGTTGACTGGAAGGTCATTTCTGACCTTATCAGCTGCCAACGGGCAAATTTTATGGGGCCTATTTATACCCCATTTGAGAGAGATTTCTCCATAAGTTTTTAGAGAGAAAAATTCCTGATCTTCTTAAGTGTTTTAACACTTATTTTTCAAAAGAGTATTTGTTTTTAAAGATCAATCTTCATTGTTTTAAAAGTGTTTTGTTAATTCAAAGAAAATAGTCTTTTGGGAATTTGTTTTTGGTCTAAAAATTCTATATCAATTTGGAGATTTTCCCAAGTGATTTTTTTGTTAAAAACACTTTGTTTTCTCACACTTGAGCTTATCTATCTATCCTATCTATTAGGATCATTATTTTGTGAGAAAGAGATAGTTTGTGGTTGTGAAAACCACCAAGTTGTAAACCCTCCTACTTTGTGTTTTCCCTCTTGTGTAGAGGTTAATTTTGGAGTGGTGGTTGGCTCCCTCTAGTGAGAGGTGGAGTTTGTGTTAGAATCCCTCAAGTGTGAGGTGATTGATTTGTTGGCAAAGTGCCTACCCCTATAATGTGAGGTGGTATTTGTGTTGGCTGTGCATTGCCTCTGTGAGAGGTTGTATTCGGTTGAGAGAGGAGTTGTGTACTCCCTATTGTATTTGCCCCAAATCCTCAGTGGAGGTTCCCTGTGTGGGAGTCCTGTGAGGACAAGTTAGTGGATTGAAAATCCTTCTGTGTGAAGGCGGGGACGTAGAGCTGTGTGCTCGAACCTCGAAACATATCTCGGTGTTTGCGTTTGATCTATTGACTCTAACTCTCTCTCTCTCTCTCTTATATTGTGCCTTGCATCATTTCATATTGTTCATTCATATATTATATGCTTGGCTTGTTTGTGTGTGCCTCACTTGTGTTTAACCACGAGAGCTTCATATAGCATCTCAACTCTTATTCAGAGGAATCAAGAGGAGTTAGTCCAGAGCCCTTCACCGGGAATTCGGCTACACTCGTTGGTTACATTAAGTGTGTTGCAAATTAAGTTTTAATTTTCACTTTTTGTCCTTTAGATTAGCCGTACACCTATTCACCCCCCCTCTAGGTGTACTTACAACTGGTATCAGAGCCTACGTTCCTGATATTAGGTTTAACCACCTAGGAGTGTGATCTTGGTTTTGCTAATCTAGATTTGCATTTGCACACTTATAATGTGTAAACACACACTCACAGATTGCTTGTCACCTCCCATGTTTGATGTCTCCAACATTGACATGTGAAAATTTAGGATGTCCATGTACTTAAAAACCCTAGGCTTGCATGTTTTCCTTACCGGTACCAAGAAATCCTATCTTGGTAATAGCAAGCATATAGAGGCCAATTGCACAAGCCCTTGGGGCACTTAGAAGCACGCTTAATAAAGAATATTTGTGCTTAGTTTCTAACTGTGATTCCGCCTTTGCAGTGTGGAACACGTTGACCTCCTCCATGCTTCAATTGCCAATCCAAACGGAGGATGAATTTAGTGGAGAATCCGAGCAACAATGCTACATGGTCCAAGGGAATGACTCCCTTGAGGTATACTCGGAAACTCAATTAGATAGTGATGATGCTAGTGCTTCATGTAATGACTATGTTGATCCAAATGCTTTGAATGAAGAACTTTCTATTATTTGTGAAAAATTGCTTGAAAAATATAATCTTTTGAAAAAGAAAAGTCTAAGACTTAACAATGAAAATAAAGATTTGCTTTCAAGAGAAAGAGGAGATTTCTAATGAAAGGGATTCATTGAAATCTAAACTTGAACTTGCCCTAAAAGAGAATGAAATTTTGAAAAATAAAAATGATTGTAATGATATTTTGAAGAAAAATGAAAACTTGTCTTCAAAACTTGATTTTGTTGTAAAAGAAAATATTTCTTTGAAAAACAAAATTGATTTGATTTCAAAAGATTTAGAAGTTTGCTTAAATGAAAATAAATTTTTGAAAAATGATATAGATTCACATGTTTGTCATACTAGTGTAGCTTCTATTGCATGCATATCTTCTTCTAAGATTGGTAATGATATATGTTTATTAAAGAAGAGTGTGGATTGTTTGGGCTCCATTTTGAGCCAATGTGCCATTAACCATACACGCTTGAAATCTATGTTTCGAAAGAAACAAGTTTCATCTATGCATGCACACCATACACGACATACACATGCTCCTCACGGTCACACCCATAACACGATGTATGCTCATGTGTACACATGTACACATTGTGGACGTAAGGGCCACCTTGCTAAATTTTGCTATGATAAGATACATGATGAAAATTTAGCTACTAAATTTGTTTGGGTTAGGAAAGGAGCTAACCCCCATGGACCCAAAAGAGTATGGGTACCAAAGACCACCCCTATGCTATTTGATGTAGGTGTGGACTCTCGCTTGACTTGAGAGTGATGGTGCCTTGAGGTGGATGCGTTCCAAGCTTAAAGAGGACTATTTGGATGCGTCACTTTCAAGGGGAGTTTGGTGGGAGGACCACCTTGTTTTGGAGACATGGAGAGTTGCCTTCTAGGTTTCGGTAACGATCTTTTACTCCTCATTTATGTTTATATGCTTTTCATGTCATTGATTTTTAGCATGTTTTGATGTTTCATGATTAGTATGTTATATGCCATGATATTTAGATTAGTGATATACATGTTTAGTTATCTGAGACACCCATGTTTAATATAGATTTATATCTTTGTATTCTCACATTTGTTTTAACTAATGTGTATGTCCTAGATCTATGCATGTGCATATAGATAATGATCATATGTATGTTTATGAGTTTTTGTTCTGATTTCTATGCTTCATGTTTTGATTACATGTTTAGATGTTAGTTTTTATTAAAACTTGGATATATACTTGTACAACTAGTGAGCCACAAATAGACTTTTATATGTTTGTATTTAAACGCTCATTTGTGTTCATTAGATGTACTAGTATAGTTTAGTTTTGATGATTCATGCATTTGACTTGTATTCCCATATTGTACATGTTTTTTTTCATGTTTTTAGATTCATGTATATGTCTATTTTGTCTAAACTATTAGTTATACATATACATCCTTGAGCCAGTTGCCTTCATGCATATATTTTTGTGGACTCGTTATGTTTGGATATGTATGTATACTTTAGTTTGTACATGACATACATATACCTTGAAGAATTCTTGTTTTGATTGTTTTAAGGAATTTCTTATTGAGCTAATTGCCTATTTTCATGACTTGTCTTTCACAAAACTTGTACACTCATATTATTTGATGTTTTCTCATGATTTTATTTTCATGAGTATTATATGTGCTATATAGATTTTGAGTGACATTGGTTTAGTGATTTTCATGTTTTATGAAATATATTCTTGTTTTATTCCTTACTTGAAGGATTTCGTACTAGTTTATAAATTTTTCACATAACTAGTTCGTATTCTTCATTTTGGAAGAGTTTTCAATTATGCTAAACTATTTTTAAACCTATTTTTGAAAACCCTTTCCATTTTAAGGGTGGTTGGTTGGGCGACCATGCCTTGTATGCTCTTAATTAAAAATCTATTTTAAACATGTGCATGAAATGGGTGGTAAGTAATATGAGTTATACACTTGATCTTATTTTGTTTTCAATTGGTATCATTGAATCTTTTCAATTGGTATCACTATTGTCATTCCTTTTTGTATACTCATATATGTTTTTATATATGTATGCTTTCACTTCAAATAGTATCAATTTCAATTGGTATTAAATTTTCCATACATATATATATGCTTTATTTGTGCTTACTATATCTCTATATCCTTGAGCACAAATTTTAGTTATGCTAAACTTGATTTCTTAAATGACTATTATATTTCAATTGATTATGTTTTAATTGGTATCTTATACAAGCTTATGCATCATTTTATTTGGTATTTCATAAAGGAGGAGAAAATTCATATTTTTCCTTTCAATTGGTTTTGTTATTTTACTCCCACACTTTATGTTCAAAATGATTTATTTACTTACAATTGGTACTTAAATTGGTATTTACTTACAATTGGTATCAATTAGTATTTAAATTTATATTAAAACATTTGTTTTATGTACCTTCAATTGGTATGTTTTATTTATTTTCAATTGATATCATGATGCACTAAATTGATATATATTTTATTCAATTGGTATCATAATGTTTTGTTTTGATTTCACCCCGTATTGATATTTTTGTTTAAAACAAAAAGGGGGAGAACATTGTTTTATTGTGTCTTTGACCCCTTTGTTGATGATTGACAAAAAGGGGGAGAAGTATTTGAGTTTATGAGTTTATATGCATGTTTATTGTTTATTTGTAAGTTTATATCAAAGTTGTTTCATATTGATATTTTTTATTGTTGGTATCAAAAGATTTTATTGATTATCTTCCAATTGGTATCAAGAATTTTTATTGATTGAATTTTTTTTATTTGATTGGTATCAAGAGCTTTCATGTTGCTTAAGTTTTCAGGTTAAAATTTTTTATTGGTATCAAGAGCAATTTAAAGAACATGTTTATTTTAAAAAGGAAAAGGAATTTATTTTAAAAGTTTGGTATCAAGTTTATTTTAAAAGTTTGGTATCAAGAGCATGTTTATTTCATGTTTGGTATCAAGAGCATGTTCATTTCATTGTTTTATGCATATTGATGCATATTCATGTCTAGCATTTATTGCATATCTTATAGTATATTGTTATGCATGAGTTAAGGGGAGCTTCTTTGAAGCTTAACTTTAATCCATGCATATATAACTCCATGAGTTTTGTCATCATCAAAAAGGGGGAGATTGTTGGCCCAGAGGCCTTCCACTCTAGTTTTGATGATGATTAACTCATGTAGTTATAGTTTACTAATAATCTTGTGGTGTTTAGTTTTAGATACTTAACCAAGATATTAGTAGGTGATTAGCTTCAACAAAGGAGTTTTGTAGCTTTCACATGGTGATTCAAGAGCCCGAGCGTCAAAGTTCATATCTAGCACTCGTTGGAGTCAAGCTCGGTGGATCACGTTTGGATCGAGTCGACTTAGAGACGGAGCTCTACAAGAAGACTTCGGTACAGTATTTAGTTTATGTTTTAGATCCATTGTTAAAAATTAGATAGTGTGGTATGCTTAAGTTCACAACACACACACACACTTGTTTAAGTTTCATGTTATAGTTTTCAGTTTTTTGGTTTAACCGATCTTGGTTTTCATGAATAGATAGAATCACCAAGTTTACATGGTTTAATGTATATTAGATTTGTTCTATATTCATATATGCTTCAACTATTTATACAAACTTAGTTTGATAACTTATTCATGTATTTAGGTTTTGTATTTTAACAAAACTTGTTTTTGAATTTATTGTCAAAAATATTGATATATATCTTTATATGTATATTGGATTATATCCATATACTACATGCTTAAAAGTTGTTTCAATATCATGTTTTTGTATTTAGATGAGTTTTGGACAAAAAGATTTTCCATATCAAATCCAAGTTTTGGAAAATACGAGTTTTGGTTTTCGGCAAAATTTCTAAGATACAAAAATAGTTCAAATGTTTGTAACATGGTTTGATTCTACTCAAACATATTTGTATATCAAAATATTATACTGAACTATTTTTGTGGATTTTTAGAAATTTTATGGGATTTATTTGGTAAATAAAAACTCAGTTTTCAAATCCCTTATTCAGCCCTGCTAGGCTTTGGCGGTCGATCGGGCCGGTCGACCGGACCCAGAGTCGGTCGACTGGATCGGTCGACCGACGTGCACAAGAACATGCACGCTGACCAGCCACTTAGGCCGGTCGACCAAGCGGTCGACCGACTGCAAGTACCCCACTCTCGGGTGGGGGCGGTCGACTGGACGGTCGACGGTGAGGCTTGGCACGGTCGACCGAGCGGTCGACCGTCCAGAGAGCAAGTGCTCTCTGGAATTGGCGCGGTCGACCGGGCGGTCGACCGACAGGCTCAACGGTCAAATTTTTTACCGTTGGCCGGTCGACCTGCCGGTCGACCGGAAGGTCATTTCTGACCTTGTCAGCTGCCAACAGGCAAATTTTTATGGGGTCTATTTATACCCCATTTGAGAGAGATTTCTCCACAAGTTTTTTGAGAGAAAAATTCCTGATCTTCTTAAGTGTTTTAACACTTATTTTTCAAAAGAGTTTTTGTTTTTAAAGATCAATCTTCATTATTTTAAAAGTGTTTTGTTAATTCAAAGAAAATAGTCTTTTGGGAATTTGTTTTTGGTCTAAAAATTCTATATCGATTTGGAGATTTCCCAAGTGATTTTCTTTCTTAAAAATACTTTGTTTTCTCACACTTGAGCTTATCTATCTATCCTATCTATTAAGATTATTATTTTGTGAGAAATAGATAGTTTGTGGTTGTGAAAACCACCAAGTTGTAAACCCTCCTACTTTGTGTTATCCCTCTTGTGTAGAGGTTGATTTTAGAGTGGTGGTTGGATCCCTCTAGTGAGACGTGGAGTTTGTGTTGGAATCCCTCAAGTGTGAGGTGATTGATTTGTTGGCAAAGTGCCTACCCCTCTAGTGTGAGGTGGTATTTGTGTTGGTTGTGCATTGCCTCTGTGAGAGGTTGTATTCGGTTGAGAGAGGAGTTGTGTACTCCCGATTGTATTTGTCCCAAATCCTCAGTGAAGGTTCCCTGTGTGGGAGTCCTGTGGGGACAAGTTAGTAGATTGGAAATCCTTCTGTGTGAAGGCGGGGACGTAGAGCTGTGTGCTCGAACCTCGAAACATATCTCGGTGTTTACGTTTGATTCATTGACTCTAACTCTCTCTCTTTTATATTGTGTCTTGTATCATTTCATATTGCTCATTCATATATTATATGCTTGGCTTGTTTGTGTGTGCCTCACTTGTGTTTAACCACGAGAGCTTCATATAGCACCTCAACTCTTATTCAGAGGAATCAAGAGGAGTTAGTCCAGAGCCCTTCACCGGGAATTCGGCTACACTCGTTGGTTACATTAAGTGTTTTGCAAATTAAGTTTTAATTTCCACATTTGTCCTTTAGATTAGCCATACACCTATTCACCCCCCTCTAGGTGTACTTACAGGAGAGAGAATGCGGCTCTATTGATGTATACGCAAATATCGCGTTGGACTCGCCTGCCATTGGATACGGATGTCGTGACCTTCATTTCGATATTGAAGATGCGGATGTCTTTTGATGTTGAGACGCGGCTCTGACTTGGCGTTGAGACACGACTCTGTGCTTGAATTGCGAAGGTCACGCTCATAGCTTCTAGAATCATGTCTGTTTTCTTTTTCATTAGAAAATTAGACTGAATAAAACAAAGAGTTTTAATTGCCAGAGATGTGATATTAACTTAGCAAATTGGGATAACTCCACTGGAGAATTTAAGAGGATCACTGTTAGAGGTTAACTTGACAGTGGGATCTTGATTTATGATTTGAACAAGTTGTGTGAATTTGCTATTCTATTAATAAGAATAACAAGTGGAGTTTGATCCGCTGGGGATTATGTCCGAGTCTATCGTCAGAGGTTTAGTATTAACATGACTAGAACTCTGTTGGGAATTATTGGAATGGAAGTTTACTGTTAGAGGTGTGATATTAACATAACAATGATTAATTTTGCAATCTATGCAAATTAAGTGGACCTGTCATTCTGTCAGGGTGAATGACAAGTGGGATTGGATTTGTTGAGGATCCATGGAGATTTATGTCGTCAGAGATATAATGTTAATGCGATGGGATGGTTTTGTGATTTGAGCAAATTGAATTGTCAGAGGTGTGATATTAACTTGATATGAATGTGTGCTAGAGGTGTGATATTAGCTTAGCACCATGAAGGTCTTATTTTCATTGAGAAAACTGAGAATATCACTATCATAGGTGTAGTATTAACTTGACATTGAAATGAATGCTAGAGGCGTGATGTTTAACTTAGCATTGAAAGTCTCAGTTTCATTAGAAAATTGAGAGAAATGACTGTTATAGGTGTTGTGTTAACTTGACAGGGGCCTGTTTTGCGTGCTAGAGGTGCAATGTCAACTTAGTACTGAAAGATCTCATTTTCACTAAGAAAAATCGAGAAGATCACTGTCATAGGTGTAATATTAACTTAACAGTGAGATGAATTTGTAGTTTGAGCAAAGCAAGTTTGGTCAGAGGTGTGATGTTAACTTGACCAGGATTTGTCTTACGATTTGAGCAAGTATGGTCAGAGGTGTGATGTTAATTTGACCGGGATTTGTCTTGCGATTTGAGCAAGTTTGGTCAGAAATGTGATGTTAATTTAACCAGAATTTGTTTTGCGATTTGAGCAAGTTTGATCAGAGGTGTGCTGTTAACTTAACTGAGATTTGTCTTGCGATTTGAGTAAGTTTGGTCAGAGGTGTGATGTTAACTTACCGAGATTTGTCTTACAATTTGAGTTGATAAGAGGTGTGATGTTAACTTGACCGGGATTTGTCTTGCGATTTGAGCAAGTTTGGTCAGAGGTGTGATGTTAACTTGAACGGGATTTATCTTTTCGTTTGGACACCTTAACTTGATCGGGATTTGTCTTTTTGTTTGGAGTAGTACATGATGTACTTCCAGGAGATTTTTATTCCATGAGAATGACAAACACAAATATTCTTTGCCATTATACCGATGGAATGGTTAAGACTGTTTAGAGGTAACTATTGAATGTGACAGTCATAGAAGTCGGATCACCTCGATACCCAGTAGATTCAATGCTACATGCTCTTGTAATCTTCCTGGCTTACTCTTACAGCTATGTCTTCTGCTCGTTCGCCTTGTAAGACTAGTTGCTTTCAGGTGCGACTTTGAGTTACTCCTATTTGAGATAGTAGAGTGTGGTTTGCAGGTTGTGGCGGTAAGTCTCTATCAGCGTAGAGTGCTTCATACCACTTGAACATCGGAGCGCCATACTCTGAAATCTCTCCACAAATGCTTCTGATTGACTCTCCTTTCTTCTGCTTTGTAGCGAGGAGAGTTGGCAAGGATAATTTGGTATCATCTTCGAAGAATCGCGCTAGGAAGACTTCTCGAGGTCGGCGCATTTCTTTATAGAACTGGCAGGAAGCTTCATGAACCATTCAGAGGCAACCCTCTTGAGGGTGCTGATGAATAAATGAGCCATGATGGCATCGTTTGATACTACATTCCCTATTTGGGATTTCAAGTAGTATATATATAGTATATATATTAGTTCGGCGAACCTTTACCGTCGAAGGCGTACAGATTCGATACCTTGAACCTGGGAAGATAAGGAGCTGAATCCCACTCGACCGGGTATGATTTGACCACCGCCACTTCTTGAAGATTGCTTCGATTTGAGATAGCCTCCAGGCGTTTCTCAAACTCATTCATCTTCTTGGCATGATTATCTTCTGAATTCTCTGATTCTTCAGAAGAAGAGGACTGAAGATTTTCATATCCAAAGTTGTTCTTATTGCCAACAAAGTGTTCGGAGGTAGAGTTTTTGCCCTCCTTCTCTTTACCCTTGCTTTTACGGGAAGAGCTTTAGTCTTCAAGCTTTTCATCTTTTTCGATTTTTTAAGATAAAGAGTTATCATCTTCTTGAGATCATCAATAGATTCTTGTTGGGCTTGAAGCATCTCATGTTACGCCTGTTGCACTCGAGCTTGCTCCTCAAATTTTCTGGCTATCTTTTCTGAAATATCAGCCATATATGTGAAAGCTTATGTCTCCCTATAAGAGTTAGATAAATGGGATCCCATGATGGCAGAGTGCTCATCGTCTGTTTCAATCCCCCTAGCCAGCGAATTGTAATCGATTGGGACAACTGCTCCAGTTAGGTTCTGAGTATGTCGGTAAATTCCTTCAGGCTCGATCAATAATTCTTTCAAACCTGAGGACCATTCAGTACCCAACTCTTCAGAATTAAGGGCAAGTTGCTTTCCTTTTGACTTGCTTGGTGTGGTGTTTGGACCCACCATGTTGGAAGTCACCTCCGGGTACTCAGCGTCAGAGAATGACTTCTTCTTACGAGATCGTCGCTTCTTGGCGAAGTTTGAGTTTGAAGCCTTTGACATTTGGCTAAAAACTATGGGCTTAGTCATCTGAAAGCTCCAGTGGCAATCAGAGAGCACCGTCGAGCTGAGTTGCTCGCAATAGCATTGGGGAGCGATTTAATGAATGCTCCTTTTTCTTTCCAAGAAGTCTCTCAGATCCGTTGTAAGGGTAATTTGAAGAACTAGCCTTGAACCCATGGGGGTGAGGGCTTCCCAGTTCACATTTGAACTTGGCCACTTGGGGCTGAATGCGACTCTCGCAGAAACACAGAGGTCGCATTTTGGCGCAGTCTTCTGCCGAACGCAACTCTCACGTTTTAGAAGTGAAACACGGACGTCGCATTTTTACACAGTCTCCGGCTGAATGCAGATCTCGCGTTTTGGTGCAGAGATGCACAGTTCGCTTCTCAGTGATTGTCGTGTTTGAATGTGAGTGTCGCGTTTTGAAGCATGGATGTGGGGCTGAATGCGAGCATCGCGTCTAGTGCAAACAACACTGTCTTTAACTTCTTTATGCTGATGGCGAGCTCGACGTCTTCGTCATTGATCAACAATTCGCTTGGCTCGTAGGAGTTGTTGCGAACCCTCTGCAAACTGAGTTTGCTGAGCCTTGGAGGAGTTTGGTGGCGAGATTGGCTTCCGCCGCTGTGTTGGCCGTGAGCCAAAACACTGGTCTTGCGGGTCTCTTGAGAGACATTATCGCAAGCCATGTTCGTTCCACGAGTGATTGTCATAACCTCAAGATAGATTGGGCCACTTAATTTGTTAAGAAGCGTATGGGCTTCTCTTTGAGAAGTCTCCGAAGAGACTTAAAAGCGAGTCTCGCTTGAGACTTTGGGGCTAATGAAGCCTGAGGAGAGAAGCTGTTCGAACTTCTCTTGGTTGAATTCGATGATGAGAGACCGACGTTTGATCCGAGAAGCTTGAGGTCGGCGTGCGCTACGGTCTTCTCATCGGCAGAGAAAACAGTCCCCAGTGGAGCCGTCATCTTTTATTTTTCAGAAAATTGAAAGTGTGTAAAATTTTTATTTGATTGTAAAAAAAATTTACAATGGACCAATAATTCGATTACAAAAGAGGGAAGAATGTTGGATCTCACCTTTCTTTAATCCTAGGTTCTTGATGTAGCGGTGGAGAGTGATTCTTATTCTCTGTTGACAAGCCGAACCAGAAGCTTGATCTTTGAATCTTCTTGTTCTCGTTGGAAGCACACTGATAAACTATAAAATCTTAATCAGTGGCTAAAATTGAAAAGATATTATAGAACTTAAACTCAGCAAGTTTATAAAAAGTATTCTCTTTCAGCAGCACATGTTCAAATTTCAGTCTTTTGTAGTTATCCAACTTTAAGTATTAAGCATCAAGTATGCCTTTTTGGGGATTCTCCTCCTCTGGCCTATGGCTTCTTGGGTTTCTCTCCTGGAACTCCCCCTTTCCCCCTAGCTATCTATAGCTATTTATAGAGGATTTTGGGGTGTAACCAACTCTTTAGATCTCTCTATAATGGGAGAGGTGTAACCAACCCCTTAAATCTCTCCATAATAGAAGAGATGTAACCAACCCCTTAAATCTCTCCATAATAAGAAGTTATTCCCTATTATGTGGAGAGAAAATGGGTGTAACTGACCAAGTTCATGGTTGTCAGTTATAGCAGAAACGCAGGTCCGGACGCGGACCTCACTCTGATGTTGAGACATGGAGCTCAAAGGCTCGCGTTTTTTTAGAACGCGGAGCCCACAGGCTTGCATTGAAGTTGAAACGCGAAGCTACACAGGCTTGTATTTTGATGTTAAAATGCGACCCAGAGGTCCGCATATTGAAGAGTAGCACGGCTATCGCATTTGGCACAGAACGCGATCCTCGTGTCGTATTGTTGATGAAGTCTGCGTTTAAGGTTGGAACGCGACTTTGGTTGAGATCCACATTTGTAGTTGGACGCGAGGTCCGCGTTTGCAGTTGGACGCTGGGCAGGCTGAGGTCCGCGTTTGAGTTGAAATGCTGGACAGGCTGAGGTCCGCGTTTGAGTTGAAACGCTGGACAGGCTGAGGTCCGTGTCCGAGGTTGGAACACGACCTCTGTGTTTGACAAAGGACGCGAGGTTCGCGTTTGGGTTGAAACGCGACCCTCACGTTTGGCATGAGGCTTGCGTCTGAGGCTTAGTCTTCAGTAATCCTACAATGACAGGAAGCATTATTGTTGGTGATGCTTTAACAATAACAGAGAAAAAGGATACTACAAAGTTTTAGTAATGCGTTTTGAACACATGAGCGAGCGAGGTCTTCAAGCCTTGCACACAAAAGGTACTCTACCAGGTATCGAATATTTCAAACTTGATCTTTGTAAATTTTGCATCATGGGTAGACAACGTAGAGTATCTTTATCTACATCACAATATAAGATAAAGGGCTTGTTAGACCTCATACATACGGATGTATGGGGATTTTCGCCAGTAGCATCCATCGGGGGGTGCTAGATACTATGTTACGTTCATAGATGACTTCTTCAGGAGAGTTTGAGTATATTTTTTGAAGCAGAAATTAGAAGTATTTCAGAAATTTAAGGAGTGAAAAACTATGGTGGAGAGTCACAAGGGGCGAAAGGTGAAAGTCTTGAGGTCCGACAATGGAGATGAGTATACCTCCATATAATTAAAAGCTTATTTAGCAGGCCAGGGTATCAAATACCGGCTAAGTATTGCAGGGTGACCAGAACAGAATGAAGTAGCAGAGTGCATGAATCAGACACTTATAGAGCGTGCCCGCAGTATCAGGTTACTGTTGACACTCTAAAAAGATAAACTCTTAGACAGCTCTTCAACTGGTCTGAACGATGTCTAACTTGTCGACATTTACAAAAGACAAGTCGCAGATAAGTTGACGACCAGTTTCTACCCATCCCCGAGGGACAAAGTAAGGACTTGGACTCTACTGATCCAGTGAAGTAGACAGTAAGCCAAGGTTGCCTTTGAAGAGACCTAAGCAGGCCTAAGATGCTAAGTTAGCTCAACACTTAGCCTCGTATGAGCCCAAGGGGATAACCTTGCCTGAGAGGCTAAGTTTGTCTACCTTCGCCTTTAAGCTCTTCATAACTCCATAGAGAGCTAACTTACAGCTTCGCCTGAAGCTAATTATAGCTTCTCCTGAAACTTTCTTGATAGCTTTGCATGAAGCTTTTCATAGCTCTGCAGAGAGCTAACTTACATCTTCTCCCGTGGTTAATTCTTGCTTCTCCCGAGGCTAAGTATAGCTTCTCCTAAAGCTTTCTTGATAGCTTTGCATGAAGCTTTTCATAACTCTACAGAGAGCTAACTTACAGCTTCGTCTGAAGCTAATTCTAGCTTCTCCCGAGGCTAATTACAGCTTCTCCTAAAGCTTTCTTGATAGCTTCACATGAAGCTCTTCATAGCTCTACATAGAGCTAACTTATTGCTTCTCCTAAACCTAATTCTAGCCTCACTTGAGGCTAATTATAGCTTCTCCTGAAGCTTTCTTGATAGCTTCGTATGAAGCTCTTCATAGCTCTACAGAGAGCTAACTTACAGCTTCTCCCGAGGCTAATTCTAACTTATCCCGAGGCTAATTATAGCTTCTCTTGAAGCTTGTCACAACTTTACTGAAGAGCAGCCTCGCCTCCAATGGCTAGCCTCGCCTGAGGAGAGTAACCACCCCACTAAGTTAGTGAGGGAGTTAACGGGTAGTTACACCGATGATCCCTCATTAAGAGGAGAATTAAGGGAATCATAACTCCTTATTGAGCCTATAAATAACCCACTAGTAGGTTAGGCTCAGGGTCTTGAAGAAATTCAAGTCCAAGAGGCTTTTTGAAGAGCATAAACTTCTTTGGTGACTTCAAAGGTTAAGCTAATAAGAGATCTACTTTCTCGCTTCTAAGAATTCAGAGAATCACTTCTCTAATCCTACAAGAATAAATTCAGGGTGTTAATACCCTAGGACCTTCCTCCCTTTTAAGGAATCTCCGGAACCAGACGAGAAGGAATTCTCAGGCAATAACATTCAAAGATCAATCGATCGCATCGTCAACGGGACAAAGTGGTCACGCACTAACCAGACTCCTACCGACATACTTTCCCAGAAATCTCAGAGGAGATTTACTTGTAATTTTCTTTTTTTTAAAGAAATACTTGTAATTTTGCTCCTCAATATTTTATAAGTTTTCCCTTATTGAATATATTCAATGGAAAACAAGATGGCGACTCCGCTGGGAAATACATTTTTCACTGCTGAGAATCAAGTATCGCAATGCGACGATCAGACCCTCGGGTCTATTGCTGAGATGCTGATCATTCACTTTAACCAAGAGAGGTTTGAACAACTTCTCTCTGGGGGTAGCACATGCCCCCTACATGTAAGCAAGCACAGAAAGGTCAGCGTAGCCAGAGCCCCTCTGACAATCTCTTGGAAGCAAGTCTCTGTTGAGATGATAAGCCTCTCTGTAAGCCTATTACAGTGTCAGGTGAAGCTAAACAGACTCTATGTGAGTCTAGCACAGTCTCAGCAGAGACTAAAATAGCCTCGCGCCAGCATGTTAATACTTTGCGCGAAGCTATAAAGGTTTCTTGTGAGCCTAAAACAGCCTCTGCTAAGGCTATGTGGATTGTAAAATCTGTAGTCTCACGCGAGGTTAGAGATAGATCTTTTGATTCAGCTCCTGCGAAACTAAAATAGTCTCTGACTGCAAGATTATTTCAACTCTTCACAGAGCTAAGCCCCACCGTCCTGCAAGGCTAAGGCTAAATCACTTTGTGCTAATAGCGAGGCTACTGCAGCCCCGCTTACATCATCAGCACTATTGGGCAGTGCTAGGCTCGCCGCTAGCGGCAAAATCAAAGCACTAAGTGTTCAGATAGCTTCATCATATGAAGCTAATTCAACTCTTTGTAGAGTTTAACCTCGCCTATCACGCAAGGCTAAGGATAAAATACCTTTGTGTACTATTAGCATTGCTGATTCAGCATCGGTCTCACTGCCAGCACCTAGTGCTAAAGTTTTTAGCCGCGAGGCTAGAACTAAAGCACTTAGTGCTAAGAATCTTAGCCGCGAGGTTAATAATGAAGCACCACTTAGTGTTAATAGCGAGGCTAGTTCAGCTTCGCTCAAGAGTGGAGCTCTGCATAGCAAAGCTAAGTTCGACTTCAAAAGCAGAGCTAAAACAACAGCTTCGCCTTGCGAAGTTCCTCTTTCAGGGGAAGCTATCCTAGCATCGCCTATAGCCAAAAAGGACGCTTTGAAAGCTAAGCTCAGGGTTTCTCAACCCAAGCGGCCTAGCATTCAGTTTCCCCAAGTCTCCGTGTTGGATCAGTTGGATCCAGGTAACACAGACTTGCCAGATTATCTGAGCAACAAGTGAAAACTCTGCTCCGAAGAGCCAGTTCACATCTCACCATTCCAGTGCGAACAAGTAGGGTGTCAACTTGTGACGGTATATTTCGTCCACTGTTGTTTGGGACCAATCCCCACAAACTCTCCTCCAAGCCAGCAATTGGTGTTCAACCGGTTGTCAATCCAAACTTCTGAGAAGCCCAAGTCTCGAAAGAAGAAGACATTGAAAAAACACCTAGAGGGGGGTGAATAGGTGTAAGTGCTAATCTAGAAACTAAATGCGCTAAATGCGGAAGCTTAAACAAATATTGCAACACACTTAATACAACACACAAGTGTAGCCGAATTCCCCGTGAAGGGCTCTGGACTAACTCCTCTTGATTCCCCTAGATATGGGTTGAGGTGCTATGTGAAGCTCTTGTGGTTAAGTATAAGTGAGGCACACACACAATCAAGCCAAGCATATAAGGATGAGCAATATGAAAGATGCAAGGCAATAATGCAAGCAATGAATGATATGAATGAAGAATGATGCTTTGCACAAATAAATGTAAAGAGAGAGAGTTGAGAGACAAGTGGATCAAACGCTAACAACACGATATGTTTTGAGGTTCGAGCCCCTAGCTCTACATCCCCGCCTACACCACCGTGTAGGATTTTCAATCCACTATCTCCCACCGAGGGAACCTCTACCGAAGAGGATTTGTTACAACTCTAGGAGTACCAAACTTCTCTCTCAAACAACCACCTCACAACCGAGGGGTAGGCCCGTAGCCAATACAACAACCACTATCACCTCTACCGAAGAGGGATACAAACCAAACTCCACCTCTCACTAGAGGGAGCAAACAACAAGCCTCAACCTCTACCAAAGAGGGAGTAAACTAATCACCCGATCACCTCTACCAAAGAGGGATACAACAAGAACAAGGGTGTTTACAACAAGTGATTTCTTTCAACCACAAACAATCTCTCTTTTCACTTTTCCACAAAACAAGATCCTAAATAGATTAGGATAGAAGATATAGCTCAAGTGAAAAAACTAGGTGTTTTGGAAAACAACAAAAACTCAAAGAAAAATACTTGGAAAAATTCTTGTAAAAGATAGAAAATGAAAGCCAAGACAAATCTCCCAAAATTATCTTTTCTTTGATTTTTCCAAAAACCTAAAACAATTAAGATTGGAAGTTTAAAGCCCAAAAACTCTTTTGAAAACTTGTTTTAAACTCTGAGAAACTGGGAATTTTTCTCTTATAAAAACCTTAGCCAAAATCTCAAAGAATTGGGGTTTATATAGGCCAAAACAGAAACTAGCCGTTAGGCTGATCTGGCAGCCTGACAGGTTACCGGTCGGCCGGCCCGGCCGACCGCCAACGGTCAGAAATGTGACCGTTGGGGCAACCCGGTCGACCGCCTGGTCGACCCAAATAAACAGAGAGCACTGCTCTCAGGTCCGGTCGGCCGCCCGGCCTACCGTCCCTGTGTCTGCCAGACGTGCACAGGCTTGTGCACGTCGGTCGACCTCATGGGTCGACCGGCCTTAGGTGCGGTCGACCCGTGCGGTCTGCCGACCTGGCCTGTCAGCCACTGTTCTGGGACAAAAACACATGTTAAAATATTTTTAAAAATCTTTTAAGTCTTTGTAAAAATACCCAAAAATAGTTTTAACATTTTGCATTGATATATAAACATGTGATAAAAAGTTTGGCTCAAATATCAATCAATATGAACTATTTTTGTGTCTTATCATTTTTACCAAAAACCAAATCTTGTATTTTTATCAAACTTGGATTTTCCAATACAAGAATAGGATAGTCAAAATAAGTTTGTTTAAGTCATGTAAGCATGTATGTATATAGAGCACATCTAATATACATAAAACAAAGTAAACTTGTTTGATCAACTATTCATGAAAACCAAAAAATCAAACATAAAACGTGTGTGTTTGTGCACTTGAGCATATCAACTATACTAAGTTTTACAAATGGATCTAAAACACACTAACTAAACTAGGATACCTAAGTCTTCTTGATGGTCTTCCATCTTCAAGTCGGCTTGGTCCCAAACGTGATCCACCGAGTGCAAAGGTATGATCTTTAAGCTTTGGTACCAGAATCACCATGAAAAACTTCTAAACTCCTTGTTGAAGCTAATCACCAACTAATATCTTGCTAAAGGATCTGAAACTTAAAATCACAAGAATATTAGTAAACATAACTACATGAGTTAATCATCATCAAAACTAGGGTGGAAGGCCTTTGGGCCAACAATCTCCCCCTTTTTGATGATGACAAAACTCATGGAGTTATATATGCATGGATTAAAGTTAAGCTTCAAAGAAGCTCCCCCTTAACTCATGCATAAAACAAATAAACATAAATATGCAATGAATGATAATGCATAATCATGCATAAACAATAAATGGTTCTAGATACCAATGAAATGTTCAAAAATAAAACATGCTCTAGATACCAATTAAAATTAAACAACTAAATTAAACTTAATATATGCAAAACATAAATGTGCATATATAAACTCAAAAATAATTCTCCCCCTTTTTGTCAATCATCAACAAAGGGGTAAACAGTCAAAACAAAATAAAATCTTCTCTCTTTTTAATACAAAGAATCAATCTTCAATAAGGGGTAAACACAAAACTAAATCAATAAATTTTTCTCCCCCTTTTTGTTCGAAAACAATGAATCAACAAAAGGTTGAAAACATTAAAAAATATTCTCCCCCTTTTTGTCTAAAACAAAAAACAAAGTCAATAAGGGGTTACATTCAATTAAGATATCAATTAAAAAATATGTCAAAATAGAGCATCTTGATACCAATTGAAAGTAAACAAAAAAGTATTGATACCAATTTTAAGCAAAACACATGAAAATCTTGATACCAATTGAAATTAAACATAATAAATTTTGAATGTCTAAACAAAATTTTGATACCAATTGTAAATAATTTTTCATTTTGAACATATGATACCAATTTGAAATTTTCAATCATAAAGTATGGGAGTGAAAAACAAATACTAATTGAAAGATAAAATCAAGTTTTCTCCCCTTTATGAAATACCATAAAACACATACATAGGCTTGAAATAGGATACCAATTGAAAATTGAATCAATTGAAGCAAAGTTAAATCTCAAGCTCTAGCATAAACAAAATATATATATATGTATGAAAGATAGATACCAATAGAAATTGATATTCTTGAAATTGAAAGCATACATACATACATACAAACAAATATGAGTATACAAAAAAAAGGTCAAAATTGATACCAATTGAAAGAGTCCAATGATACCAATTGAAACAGTAAGATCAAATGTTTATCTCATATTACTATACCTCCCAATCATGGTTCAAGTTTTAAATGATTTTCATTTTAAAGCATACATGAACATGATATCCCATCCAACCTCCCTTGAAGGTAGGGGTTTTCAAAAATAGATTTGAAAATAAGTTTTGTTTGAAAAACTCTACCAAAATGAAGAATACCGTAACTAGTTAAATGGAAAAACTTTTAAACTAGTACGAAATCCTTCAAGTAAGGAATAAAACAAAATCATTTTTCATGAAACATGAAATTCACATGATAACCAACACTCTAAGCCAATTAAGCATAAATATAACTCATGAAAATAAACACATGAGTAAGCAATAAATGTGAGTGTACAAATACAACGTGAAGATCATAATCATGAAAGATGGAAAATTAAGCTCAATTAATTCCTTGAAACATGAAAATCATCAAAACTTATTTAATTTTCAAGGTATATGTATGTCTTATACAAATTAAAGTATACTTACATATCTAAAACACAACGAGTCCACAAAATATATGCATTAAGGCATGTGGCTCAAAAAGGATGTATATGTATAGACAATAATTTGGATAAAATGGACATATACATGAAGTTAAACAAATAAACATGAAATCAAGAAAAACTAAATTTTCACCAAAACAAGTTTCATTTCAAGGTATATGTATGAATTGTCAACACAATAAGTATACATACATATCCCTAAACACAATTGAGTCCATATATATAAATTTGCATGAAAGACAAATGACTCAAAGGGTATACATGTATATCTTAAAGTTTGGCAAAATAAACATATACATGAAATGAAAAATCATAAAACAAATCCAAAATAGGAATACAAGTTTAAAATGCATGAATCATCAAAACTAGACTATACTAGCACATCTAATGGGTTCAAATAAGCATTCAAGCTCTAACATATATAAATTTATTTGTGCCCCACTATATGCACAAGTATACACCTAGTTTTAATGAAAACTAACATCTAAACAAGTAATCTTAACATGAAGCATCAAACACGATAAAAATCAACATGATAAACATAAACATGATTATTATGAATATCCACATGTTATTAGATTTATGATGTACATGATAGCTAATCAAATACGAGAACACAAAATAATAATCCATATTAAACATGGGTGTCTCAAATGCTATACATGTATGTCAAGAATCTAATTAACATGGCATTTTCATACTAATCACTAAACAATGAAACATGCTATAAACAATGAATATTAAAAGCATGAAAATAATAAATAGGAGTTAGGAATCGTTACCAAAACCTAGAAGGCAACTCTCCTTGTCTCCAAAACATGGTGGTCTTCTCCACCAAACTTTCCTTGAAAGTGATGTATCCAATTGGTTCTCTTTAAGCACGGAACGCAACCACTCCAAGGTACGGCTACTCTCACGTCATGTGAGAGCCCACACCTACATCAAATAAAGGAGGGGTGGTCTTTGGTATCCATACTCTTTTGGGTCCATGAGGGTTAGTACCTTCTCTAACCCAAACAAATTTCTTTGCTAAATTTGAAACATGTAATCTATCATAACAAAATTTAGCAAGGTGGCCCATACGTCCACAATGTGTACAAGTGTACACATGAGCATACATGTGATGGGTGTGTCCGTGAGGAGCATGTGTATGCCGTGGAGGGTGTGCATGAAAAGATGGAACTTGTTTCTTTCGAACCAAGGATTCCAAGCGTGTGTGGTTCATGACACATTGGCTCATAGTGGAGCCCAAACAATCAACCTTCTTCTTAAGTATGGATATATCATTATCAATTAAAGAAGAAGTGGAGCATGCAATGGGTGGAGTGTGTGAAACTACCCTAGCATGGCAAACATGAGAAACAATATCATTTTTTAAAGATTTATTTATATTTAAACAAATTTCTAACTCTTTTGAAATAAAATCGATTTCTCTTTTTAAAGAATCATTTTCTTTTAAAACAAATTTAACTTTTGAAGATAAAGCGTCATTATTTTTCAAAACAACATCACAATCATTTTTAGATTTCAAAAATTTATTCTCTTTTAGTGCAAGGTCTAGTTGAGATCTCAATGAATCCCTTTCATTATAGACCTCAACCTTCTCTTGCAAAACATTATCAAGTCTAGAATGCAAAATTTATTTTCTTTTTCAAGGCCTAGACTTTTCTTTTTCAAAATTTTATAATTTTCTATTAATTTTTCACACACAATAGATAGTTCTTCATTTAAAGTGTTGGGGTCAACATTGTCATCACATGAAGAACTAGCATCATCATCATCATCTAAGTGGGTTTCCGAGTGTACCTCAAGGGAGTCATTCCCTTGGACCGTATAGCATTGTTGTGGCTCGAATTCTCCACTAGATTCCTCTTCTTGTTGGATTGGCATTTGAAGCTCGGAGGTGGTGGTTGTTGTCAACATATTCCACACTGCAAATGCGGAATTAAAGTTAGAAGCAAGCAAAAGATATTCTTTAGGAAGTGTGCTTCTAATGGCCTCAAGGGCTTGTGCATTGGCCCCTATATGCTTGCGGTCACCAAGATAACATCTCTTGGTAGCGGCAAGGAAAACATGCAAACCTAGGGTCTTTAGGTACATGGACATCCTATACTTCCAAACAACAATGTTGAAAGGGTCAAAGCTAGGTGGGGTCATGAAGTTCATGGTAAACTATATGTGTGCAAACAAGCAAATGCAAATAAGAGATTAGCAAACAAATGGATCTCACTCCTAGGATGTTAAGCCTAAGTATCAGGAGCACTAGCTTTGATCCCAATTGAAAAAACACCTAGAGGGGGGTGAATAGGTGTAAGTGCTAATCTAGAAACTAAATGCGCTAAATGCGGAAGCTTAAACAAATATTGCAACACACTTAATACAACACACAAGTGTAGCCGAATTCCCCGTGAAGGGCTCTGGACTAACTCCTCTTGATTCCCCCAGATATGGGTTGAGGTACTATGTGAAGCTCTTGTGATTAAGTATAAGTGAGGCACACACACAATCAAGCCAAGCATATAAGGATGAGCAATATGAAAGATGCAAGGCAATAATGCAAGCAATGAATGATATGAATGAAGAATGATGCTTTGCACAAATAAATGTAAAGAGAGAGAGAGAGAGTTGAGAGACAAGTGGATCAAACGCTAACAACATGATATGTTTCGAGGTTCGAGCCCCTAGCTCTACATCCCCGCCTACACCACCGTGTTGGATTTCCAATCCACTATCTCCCACCGAGGGAACCTCTACCAAAGAGGATTTGTTACAATTCTAGGAGTACCAAACTCCTCTCTCAAACAACCACCTCACAACCGAGGGGTAGGCCCGTAGCCAATACGACAACCACTATCACCTCTACCGAAGAGGGATACAAACCAAACTCCACCTCTCACTAGAGGGAGCAAACAACAAGCCTTAACCTCTACCAAAGAGGGAGTAAACCAATCACCCGATCACCTCTACCAAAGAGGGATACAACAAGAACAAGGGTGTTTACAACAAGTGGTTTCTTTCAACCACAAACAATCTCTCTTTTCACTTTTCCACAAAACAAGATCCTAAATAGATTAGGATAGAAGATATAGTTCAAGTGGAAAAACTAGGTGTTTTGGAAAACAACAAAAACTCAAAGAAAAATACTTGGAAAAATTCTTATAAAGATAGAAAATGAAAGCCAAGACAAATCTCCCAAAATTCTCTTTTCTTTGATTTTTTCAAAAACCTAAAACAATTAAGATTGGAAGTTTAAAGCCCAAAAACTCTTTTGAAAACTTGTTTTAAACTCTGAGAAACTGGGAATTTTTCTCTTGTAAAACCTTAGCCAAAATCCCAAAGAATTGGGGTTTATATAGGCCAAAACAGAAACTAGCCGTTAGGCTGATCTGGCAGCCTGACAGGCTACCGGTCGGCCGGCCCGGCCGACCGCCAACGGTCAGAAATGTGACCGTTGGGGCAACCCGGTCGACCTCCCGGTCGACCCAAATAAACAGAGAGCACTGCTCTCAGGTCCGGTCGGCCGCCCGGCCGACCGTCCCTGTGTCTGCCAGACGTGCACAGGCTTGTGCACGTCAGTCGACCTCATGGGTCGACCGGCCTTAGGTGCGGTCGACCCGTGCGGTCTGCCGACCTGGCCTGTCAGCCACTGTTCTGGGACAGAAACACATGTTAAAAATATTTCTAAAATCTTTTAAGTCTTTGTAAAAATACCCAAAATAGTTTTAACATTTTGCATTGATATATAAACATGTGATAAAAAGTTTGGCTCAAATATCAATCAATATGAACTATTTTTGTGTCTTATCATTTTTACCAAAAACCAAATCTTGTATTTTTATCAAACTTGGATTTTCCAATACAAGAATAGGATAGTCAAAATAAGTTTGTATAAGTCATGTAAGCATGTATGTATATAGAGCACATCTAATATACATAAAACAAAGTAAACTTGTTTTGATCAACTATTCATGAAAACCAAAAACCAAACATAAAACGTGTGTGTTTGTGCACTTGAGCATATCAACTATACTAAGCTTTACAAATGGATCTAAAACACACTAAACTAAACTAGGATACCTAAGTCTTCTTGATGATCTTCCATCTTCAAGTCGGCTTGGTCCCAAACGTGATCCACCGAGTGCAAAGGTATGATCTTTAAGCTTTGGCACCAGAATCACCATGAAAAGCTTCTAAACTCCTTGTTGAAGCTAATTACCAACTAATATCTTGCTAAAGGATCTGAAACTTAAAATCACAAGAATATTAGTAAACATAACTACATGAGTTAATCATCATCAAAACTAGGGTGGAAGGCCTTTGGGCCAACACAGTGAAGGTGCCTCACCTCGCAGCTGCCTCTGTCAACATGATAAGCAGAGGAAGGGATCTGCTACGATCTAAAAAAAAATAAATAGGGAGTTCACACTCTCTCATTCAGTTCTCCAGGGCCCGACTATAGCCCCAGCTTAGGTCAGGTTCTGGTCGAACAAAATGGTGCCTTCTAAGGTACTCATTCAGGGTAGCAATACCCTATAATTATGGACAACCTTCTTCCTCAAAAATTATGTTGCCAGAACCACTGAGACATCGATTCCAATGGTCCAATGATGAAGAAGAAACCAACGACTATGCTTCCTCCGCCACCATCAGCTCTGTGCAGCCAGCATTCGTATCAGCCAACATAGCTGATAACAACAATGATGATGATCTCCGTCATAGCATGGAGGCACAAGAGCAGACTTTCAAGGCACATCAAGAAGTCTTGAATAACATCCAACAAATGTTGGCTCAGCTCCTGACAAACCAGAACAATGATAACATAACTGGTAGTAATCATGAAAATGAGGAAAACAATAACAATGAACCTCCCAAGACTGATCATTCAAAGGAGGCTCTTCAATCGATGCCGAAGTAATCAAAGGCATCCAAGTTCAGATCGCATCCCTGGTCCAAAGGGATAAACTAAAGAAACTAGGGGCAGTCCGTCCTTACCCCTTGGAATGGGATTCAGTCCCATATCCGCCAAAGTTCAAGGTACTAACGCTGTACTCGTATGACGACAAGAGCTCGCCAAATCATCACATTTACTACTTCTGATTGCAAACCGGTAACGTAGTAGGTAATGATGCTATCATGGCCGGACTGTTCCTTGGCACCCTCAAGGGGTAACCTTTGATTGGCTCAGGATTCTCCCCGCGAACTCCATCAATTCCTGGCTCGACTTGGAAACCTGATTCCTCTCCCAATTCTACGAGGATGATACCGAGATGACCATGGACACACTCCTTTCTGTAGTCCAGAAAGGAGGAGAATCTGTATGGGATTACATAGAGAGGTTTCACAACCTTTCTCTTATGTATCCTACAGGTATGCCTTTGCATATGTTGCTTCAGACGTGTAGGCGTAACTTCCTTGACAAGGTGAAAGTTCGCATGGGAGCCGTCAATGCCCACACTTGGAAGGAGCTTATTGATCAAGCCGAGATAGCTGAAAATCAGCTAAAAAGTTTGAGACCCCCAAAAGCAGGTGGAGAATCAATAGCTAAAGGTATGACATGGCTGAATCTTCTGATACATCAGCATTGGAAGTATATGAAGAAACTCGATCAAAGAAGGGTAACTCCAACAGAACTTCAGAGTATCAGAGACAATACTCCTTCAAAAATGAGCATATGGTGACACTTTTTCACTTGCTCAGCAAAAGCAACAAGCTCAAGTTGCCAGATGCTAGATGCCCAGATGAAGTGGGACGAATGAACGATCCCAACTTTTGTCTTTTTCATAGGATGGTTCATCATCCTACTTGCAGGTGCAATATCCTTAAGGACAAAATCCAAACGCTGATTGAAGCGGGTGTTTTGACTCTGAAGTCAGAACATAAAAGGACCACTGCCTAACCCCTATCCTGATAGGGAGTATGGAGGTAGTTAATTCTACTTCCAAAAGCCAAGGGACTTATCCTATCAACGGATAAAGCAATGGGACTCAAACCAGTCTAAAACTAATGACCAGTCTTGCAATGTCTCTCGCAGTAGAAGATACCGTACCGGCAACTCCTCTAAGCAGCTTTGAAAAGGAGAAAACCATCTCAACCGCTATTTGATAGCCGACAGTCACTAGGTCTGACAAATAATACTTGTGACAGTACAACCAGATCCCGACGAGACACAACAGCCGAAAACATCGGGAAACGCGCAGGTGGGTTAGAATATGTTATTCCACCAACCAAATGGGGACAACCTTTCATAATAGAGGCAGTCTACTGGAGTGGATCTTATCACCTAGCGAATCCAAACAGTGATAGCTCCTGATGCCAATCAACGACAGTGCTATTTATGATCACGTTAATACTATATCTCTGATCAAAGAAGAACTATACATGATCATGTTAACATTACACCTCTGATCATCAAGTCAGACTCGTCTGACTGTTTCGTCTCCTTAAGAAGTCCCTTTTCACAGGTGAAATCAATTTCAATCATCTCTACATTCTTCTTTCGGCAAATCAGTTCGGCTCACGACAATCTTGCATGAGCCGAATTCATCGAAGAAGGTTCGTGATGCATCCTTGCAGGACCTTTCTAGTGTTTCCACATTCATGATCAGATTCGATGATCAGCTGTGACTAGAGTCTTGATTATGATGAACAAAAGTGAAACTTCATGAGGAATCTCGACTTACTCGATATATTCCCCGTAAAGTTTGTACTCCATATATAGACACGAAAATCAGCTAAGAACCAGAGTCTTGATGAATAAAAGGTGACGCTCTATGAGGAATGTCAATCTACCCGATAAATTTCCCATGAAGTTTAGACTTAACTCTTTAATCCCCAACGAGATTTTCGAGGTCACCAATGAATACAGAAATGTTCACTTCATGTGACATGATCTAAGGCCTTCAGTGAATAAGGCTAGAGGAAAATATTGGCTTCTAAGTCCAATATAAAATTCTCAACAACTCATCATACTGAGTGGAATAGCATGGCTAGCCCAACTCAAACGATAGTTGGTAAAGGCATACCAAACCGTTGATAGCTGATGATTTGCTAAAAATTCTAAGAAACATGATCCCACTTGTCTCACCAAAGTCCCCTACCAATTCCCATCCATGGAATGGTAGGACTATAAAAGGCTATATTTATTTTCGTAATGAAATGAATCACAGATCAGAGCTGTCATGCTTAAAGCTCACGCCTCTGACAGTAAAACCTTTTGAGTATCCCAGCAGATCTTACTAATATCCCCAGCAGATCAAACTCCACTTGTTATTCTCTTCAATAGAATGATAGGTCCACTCAAATTGTTGTTATGTTCAGACACCTCTAACAGTAAATGAATTCTTGTTAAGTTAACATCATACCTCTGAAAAGTTACTTATATAAATCCCCAAGCGGAGAAGTTGTTACAATCACTTCAGATATAATCTCTTTCTAGTTCCCCAGCAAGGAATTTGGTTGTTACATTAATGATTACTTCTGACAACTTTCTAGGGAACAATCATCTCCCTATCGAATCTCTATAGAGTTCTTTATGTCACGTGAATGATTACCTCCGACATCATAGAGAATGCTAAATTCTCTATAACCTCTTATGGCTTTCATTTTTCTAACTCCCCAGCGAGTTTCTGATAGACTCCCCTCGAAGTCTATTATCCTCTTTTTCAGTCCCTAGTGGACTTTCCTGGAAGTTATGTAAACGATATACCTCTGACAATTTCTTCCAAATGATTTCTGAAGGAAATACCAATTTCCCCACGGAGTTAAAAATCAAGTCCTATTTCCCAGTGAAATTATTTCTTTTACCGTCATATCCAGCTTATCACCTCTAAACGGTAGAAATTCTGAGCTTGGTGATTTCTTAATCGGTTATGTTCATGTTATCTCTAAACCGACAGATAACCAAGTCTCATCTTCCAGTCCAGTAGGGACCATTCCTTTGTCGCTATGTCCAGTTCGCCATCTCTGAATGGTAGAGCTTTGAGTCTAGTAACTCCCAATTGGTTATGTTCATCTTACCTTTGAACCGACGGGTGCCTAGATCTCTCCCCTTTTATGGTACTCTAACTGTCATGTCCAGTTTATTACCTCTGAACAGATGAGTCTATAATCTTGTTCTCCTTTTTCCCGTCAGGACTGAGAGTTCTTGCTGTCAAGTTAATACGACTACCTCTGAACAGCGAATTGCGAGCCTGGTGTCTCTTAGTTGGTCATGTCTATATTACCTCTGAACCGACGGGTGCCCAGATCCAATTAACCCTTGCAGTCCCTAGTGGGCTAGCTACTAAGTTAATGTGACTACCTCTGGCAGCGGATTCGGAGTTTAGTGTGTCTTAGTCTATCATGTCCAGTTTATTACCTCTGAATAGACGGATCCCTAAAACTGGGTTCACCTCCATTTTGTCATCATATCCAGATCATCACCTCTGAACGACAAAATTTCGAGCTTGGTGGGTTCTCAATCGGTCATGTCCAGTTCATCATCTCTGAACTGACAGATAGCCAGTCTTCACTTTTGTTTACTGTTATGTCTAGTTCGTCACCTTTGAATAGTAAACACTCTGAGTTTGGTAATTTCTAGTCAGTTAGTCCATTTAGTCACCTCTAAACCGACGAATAACCAATCTCACCCTTCTTTATCGTTATGTCCAGTTCGTCACCTCAGAACGATAAAGCTTCGTGTCTGGTGATTCCTAATCAGTTATGTCTAGTTCGTCACCTCTGAACTGACGGATATCCAGATTGAACTTTCCAGTCCAGTAGGAATTCTTCTCGCTGTTATGTCCAGTTTATCACATCTAAACAGCGAACCCTCTTTCTAGCGATTCTGAACCTGTTATGCCCATATAACCTCTGAACAGAAAGATTCCTAGATCTGCTCCCCTTTATCCCCAGTGAATTCTCATACTCAGACTGATTTTATCATGTTCCTAACCTCTGAATAATTTTCAGTCATAGTTCTAATTTCTCTGGGGAATTCTACTTGGTGAATGCTCACTCTTTTGAACACCCGAGGCAATTCAAAGTATTTCAAAATTCAAACCATCCCATTGCGGATTTACGAAAACTTTGAAGGAGGTTTTGTTGACACTCTAAAAAAATAAACTCTCAGACAGGTCTTCAACCAATCTGAACGATATCTAACTTGTTGAATTTATAAAAGATAAGTCGTAGACAAGCTCACGACCAGTTTTTGCCCATCCCTGAGGGATAAAGTAGCGACTTGGACTCTACTGATTCAGTGAAGCAGATAGTATACCAAGATTGCCTTTGAAGAGACCTAAGCAGGCCTAAGATGCTAAGTTAGCTCAACACTTAGCCTCACATGAGCCCAAGGGGATAGCCTCGCCTGAGAGGCTAAATTTGTCTAGCTCCGCCTTGAAGCTCTTCGTAGCTCCATAGAGAGCTAATTTACAGCTTCACCTGAAGCTAATTCTACCTTCCCCTGAAGCTAATTATAGCTTCTCTTGAAGCTTTCTTGATAGCTTTGCATGAAGCTCTTCATAGATCTGCAAAGAGCTAACTTACAGCTTCGCCTGAAGCTAATTCTAGCTTCTCCCGAGGCTATTTATAGCTTCTCCTAAAGCTTTCTTAATAGCTTCACATGAAGCTCTTCATTGCTCTACAGAGAGCTAACTTACAGCTTCACCTGAAGCTAATTCTATCTCCTCCCGAGGCTAATTATAGTTCTCTTGAAGCTTCTTGATAGCTTCATATGAAGCTCTTCATAGCTCTGCGGAGAGCTAACAAACAGCTTCTCCCGAGGCCAATTCTAACTTCTCCCGAGGCTAATTATAGCTTTTCCTGAAGCTTTCTTGATAACTTCGCATGAAGCTCTTCATAGCTCTACAGAGTGCTAACTTATAGCTTCGCCTGAAGCTAATTCTAGCTTCTCCCGAGGCTAATTATAGCTTCTCCTGAAGCTTTCTTGATAACTTCGCACGAAGCTCTTCAAAGCTTTACAGAGAGCTAACTTACAGCTTCCCCTGAAGCTAATTCTAGCTTCTCCCGATGCTAATTATAGTTTCTCCTGAAACTTTCCTGATAGCTTCGCATGAAGCTCTTCATAGCTCAACAGAGAGCTAACCTACAGCTTCGCTTGAAGCTAATTCTAGCTTCTCTCAAGGCTATTCATAGCTTCTTCTAAAGCTTGGCATAACTTCACTGAAGAGCAGCCTCGCCTCCAATGGCTAGCCTTGCCTGAGCAGAGTAACCACCCCCTAAGTGAGTGGGGGGAGTTAATGGGTAGTACATCTATGATCCCTCATTAAGAGGAGGCAATTAAGGGAATCATAACTCCTTATTGAGCCTATAAATAGCCCACTAGTAGGGTAGGCTCAGGGTTTTGAAGAAATTCAAGTCCAAGAGGCTTTTTGAGGAGCATAAACTTCTTTGGTGATTTCAAAGCTTAAGCTAGCAAGAGGTCTACTCTCTCGCTTTCAAGAATTCAGAGAATCACTTCTCTAATCCTAAAAGGATAAATTCAGGGTGTTAATACCCTAAGGCCTTCCTCCCTTTCAAGGAATCTCCGGAGCCAGGCGAGAAGGAATTCCCAGGCAATAGCACTCGAAGGTCGATCGATCGCATCGTCAACGAGATAAAGAGGTCGCACGCTGATCAGATTTTCACCGGCACACTTTTCCAGAAATCTCAGAGGAGATCTACTTGTAATTTTTTTTAAAGAAATACTTGTAATTTTGCTCCTCAATATTTTGTAAGTTTTCTTTTATTGAATATATTCAATGAAAAATAGTTACAGGCTGACATGTCAGAAGGATTTTAGGCAGAGGCGTGAATCATGCAAGTTATCTGGTAAATAGTTCACCATCTATAGTCATTGATTTTCAGATCACAGAGGAGATATGGCGAGGAAAGACTTTAGATTATTCCTTACAGATTTTTTTGTTACCTCACGTATAGTTTGGTTGATAGTCAGAAAAAGAACAATTGCAATCCAAGTTTAAGAAGTGTATTTTTATTGGGTTCACCAAAGGAGTCAAGAGTTTCAGACTTTGGGATCCCGAGACAAGGAGCACCTTTACCAGTAAAGATGTGATCTTTGATAAAGAATCAATATTGCAAGATAAGTTGGAGAGCTGGAGGAGAAGATATACATGAAGCAACTTGAAGGCTATTATTTGATCAGAAAAATTCAAAATAAAATTCTTTGAGTGGATGAAAATTACAATGAGTTCAATCCTATTATAAAAGGGAGGAGAATATCTAAATCTCTTTTTTATTTAAGGCTGGGTTCTTCATATGGCGTTGGAGAGTAAATCTTGTTCTTCGTTGACCGGACGAATGAAAATCTTCTCTTGGATCGTCTTGAGGATGCTCTCAAAGAGATTGAAATAATTTCACTTGAATGCAACAAGCATTGGAGTTCTCCTTTTTAAAGGAATTCTTTTTCTCTATCTCTTTCTCTCTCTTAATGTTCAAAAGTTATGAACTTTTAGATTGTTGAATTTGCTTCATCTTAGTTCAAAAAAATTCTCTTCTTCCTAATAGCTTTCATAGTTATTTTTAGGGGGTTTTAGGGGTAGAATTAGCCTCTAGAATCCCTCTATAATGGAGATTAACTCTACACATTACGTGAGTGTTAATAGACTCAGTAATGGGGATCAGTTACAACAGAAATGTAAGTATTATGTTGGACGCGGATCTCGCTTTGTTGTCAGACACAGAGTTTACAGGCTTCACAGGGTTGCATCTGTGTTGGAACGCTAAGCTCACAGGCTCATGTTGAAGTTGAAACACGATGCTACTCAAGCTCACATTGACGTTAAAATGCGTCGCTACTCAGGCTCGCGTGTTGGCTTTGAAGATAAGAAGTTACTTAGACTCGCATTTGAGTTGGAACATGAAGCTACTTAGGCTCGCGTTCTGATGATCAACACGACTGCCGTGTTTAATGTTGAACGCGACCTTCACGTCTCCTGCTTGATGAAGTCCCACATTTGGTTGAAATACCACTTTTGTATCTGTTCTGAAATCCGCGTTTAAGTTGAAGTGCGACCCCCGCTCTCCAATGAGGCCTGCGTTTGCGATTCTGTCCTTGGTGATTTTTTAGACAGCCTACAGAACCCCCTCTAAAGTTTACGAAATTTCATGGTTGACTGGGAAGAATTTACATCATCTTGATTTGGGCCTTCGTAATTGAACAGACAATCATTTGAAGTACTCAAAACTTGATTCTGTCTAGATTCTGGTCTTTATGAGTATACTGTTGAACCGCTTGAATCTCCAGGGAAGATTATCGTAAGTATCTAGAAACTCAGTTTAGAACTTATCTGAGCTCTGATTTGTCTTATTGGTGTACTGTTGAACTGATAAAGTTGTCAATTGCCTTTGCCAGTGAACTATTGAACTGATTGCAGAAGCATGGACATTCTCCTGTGTTGGTGAAAGAACGCGACTCTCATTTGAACACGATTGTTGTGTTGGACGTGACCCTCATCTGATCTTGAGATGTGGCCCTCACGGTCTTGAAACTCGGATCTCATGCAATACAGAGATCACGCTGGATGCTTCTGGACGCGAGTGTCACGTTGAATGTGTTTGAAATGTGAGCGTCGCATTGGACGCGTGTCTAGCTCAGATTGAGTTCGAGATACGCGTTGCGTATCTCGACCATTCAAGGGCCTATAAGAAGACCAGTAATCTTTTCAACAGTCATCATTTAACTGTCTTCATTATTCAGACCCGTGTATGAGAACAAAAAAGGTCTTGGGCTTTCTAAAAACCCAAAACCTTTTACCTTTTCTTCTAATTATTTTCAAAGATTTTCACCGTGCAAATGGACCCAAAAGGCAAGCATTCTGCTGCTTGTTCAAGCGCCACTGCTGCGCTAACCACCGCGGCTCCTCAGGAGCCCCCCATCTATGGTGAGTGAAAATGGATCTCATCATTATTGAGAACACGAAGAGGATCTGCTTCTTAATGAAGTCAAAACTTCTTTTGCAGTTGAACATTTGAAGCAGGGCTCAAAGGCTCGCGTTTGATTTGTAAAACGCGGCTCTCTTTTTAATAAGAAGAACGCGATTTTGATGATCCTCACGTTTCTGTCTTATTAACACGACCTTCGCGTTTATGAATTAAAAGAGCGTTTGGTGAGCTTCGCATTTTGAGATTTCTAAACGCGAGTCTCAAGACTTAGAAGTTTTTATAAGTCTTCAAGTGTGAAGTTCAGACGTGGGCTTCATGAGAGCCTCGCATTTCAGTCACTGGATGTGGGTCTCATGTGTTGAGCCCCGCGTTTGAGCTTTAACACTTTAACACATTTTTTTGAAAATATTAACTCTGTGTTCTTCTTTTTGCAGTGAGTTACTCGTTGAATCCCCTGACAAAGAGGAACCACTTTGGCCACATTGGCAATGCTGACCCCATCTCCTCTTCAGTCTGCGAAAAAACAGCCCCCGTATTCACTGGAACAAATGAGGAAAGACAAGCTCACTTGACCAGGGGCTTTGCTTTGACTCTGCGAGGGCTCATCTCAGACGAGAGGTTTGAGTCTGTGAACCGGCATCTACTCAGGAAGCTGGTATTCCTTTTCAAAGATGGAATTGATGAATACGAAGAGGACTTGTACAATGAAAATTATAAGTGGCTTCGTCACATTGGGGACCGCTTCTTCTTGCCAAACATGGAGAGAATGTTCCAACTGTTCTACCTACAGTCCATGTCCCTTCGTCGATACATGGACTGAGATCTCATCAAAGCACAACTGGGTGTTTCCATCAGAAGGATCTCCAACAGTGCCACTCTCCCCCTCGGTCACGAAAAGGAGGTCCTAGAACTGCTCCCAGGCTCGATGAGGCAGGAATTCCCTACGAGTGAAACTCTCGAGTAGGCTAGTACCTGTTTGGTCGGAAATCTTGGTCGATGTAAGATTTCTTTGAGTGGCTGAAAGGTTACAACGGAACAATACCGATTACAAAAGGGGGGAGAAGACACAGTCTCTCTTTTATTTAAAGCTGGGTTTTTTGCGTGGCGATGGAGAGTGATTCTTGTTCTCTGTTGACCGGCCGATTGTATGGCTTCTCTTCTGAATACTCTCAAGACTAATCAGAGAGGAACTCTGATCTCAACACACTTGGTGTTTAGAGTTCACTGATTACTCCTTCTCTCTAAAAGTCCTTTTTGCTCTAGCCAAAAGCCTCCCTGCTCCAGCCAAAAAGCCTCCCTCCCTTCATAGCTACTCAGGCTATTTATAGGTGTCATAGGGGTATGATAGTCCCCTAAAATTCTTCCATAATGGGATTAACTCCCCATTACGTGGGGAGTCAATTGACCCAGTAATGTGAGTCAGTTACAACAGAAACGTGGGTTTCGCGCTGGACACGAACGTCGCGTTTCTTGTTGTAGACGTGGGCGTCTCAGTTAGGACGCGGAGTTGATCAGACCCACGTTTGAAGTGCGGAGTTGCTCAGACCCACATTTGAAGTGAAACGCAGGGTTTCTCAGACCCACGTCTGAAGTGGAGTACCGAGTTGCTCAGACTCGCGCTTGAAAAGGGACACAGAGTTACTCAGACTCGCGTTGAATGCGGGTTTACTCAAACCTGCGTCTGAAGTCTCCATGCTTCTTGGGACGTGAGGTCCGCGTTTTAGTCGAAACGCGACCTTCACGTTTTAGTCAAAACGCGACCTTCACGTTGAAATGGGGCTCACGCCTGATGGCTTGTCCTCAGTGATTTTTAGACAGCCTACAGAACCCCCTCCAAAGTTTTCGAAACTCTGCAGTTGACTGGGACAAATTTCGAAACACTTTGATTTAAGTTGATTTTGGGCTTCTCATGATTGGACAGACAATCTTTTGAGATGTTCTGAGCTTGATCCTATCTGAATTGTGGTCTTCGTGAATGTACTATTGAACTGCTTGAAGCCTACAGGAAAGATCGTCACAAGTATCTTAGAAACTCAGTGTAGCACTTGTTATGAGCTCTGGTTTGTTCATCAGCGTACTATTGAACCGGTAGAGTTGTCAATTGCTTTAGCCAATATACTGTTGAACTGATTGCAGAAGCAGAGACACTCTTTGTATGCGAGAGAACGCAGCCCTCATAGATGCAGTTGTCATGCTGATCAAGTAGAGACACAAACTTCAGTAGTCTTAAGACGCGATCCTCAATTGCCCCAGGGACGCGACTCCTAACGCTGAAGAGACGCGGTTCTTGATTGCTGTTTGAGACGCAACTCTTGATCGTTGTTGCAACGCGACCCTTGATTGCTATTGAGACGCGGTTCCTGATCGTTGTTGAGATGCAGCTCTTGAAACGCGACTCTTGAAACATGAAGATCGCGTTAGATGCTTCCAGGTGCGAACGCAGGCGCCGCATAGGACGCTTGTTTGGTTCAGAGACCCAAAGGTCATTGCGAATTTTCAGGCGTGAATGTCCGCGGTGTCTTGCTCAAACTGGATTTAAGATTCGCACCATGCATTAAGGTCCATTAAGGGGCTTTTAAGAACGACTTTGAGTTTTGCGCCGTTAATTAAGACTATTGGAGAGCCTATAAATAGACTAGGAGTCTCTTAACAGTCATTCATTTTGACTGTCCTCCTCCTCGAGCATGTTTCTTGAAGAACTTTCAGAGTTCTTAGAAGAACCCAAAGTTTTAACGCTTTTTCGTAATCTTTTTCAAAGATTATTATTGTCAAGTGATCCCAAAGTCAAAAGCATCATTTCTTCCTCTAGCATTCTTATTGCTGCACCCTGATGACTTTCCTTCAAATGATCCTTTCTTCAGGTAGGAAAGTGGCTTTTGCCATTGTCGCGCATGGCGAGACACTGTTTGAAGCTTTGTTATCGTTGATCATAAAGAGACACTGTCACTTAATTTCTTTCTGAAGTTTCCAAATCTTCTTTTGAAGTTAGACAGTCAATTTAAGATCTAGGAGTCCATACTTGATTTGCAAATATGACTCTCGCGTTAATGGGTAGAACATGAATTTGGTGATTTCTGAGTCTCAATCTTTTTGATGCGATTTTTTGCATCCTAACGAGTTTCGCGTTTTGAGATCTTGGATGCAAGCTAGTGAACTTCGCGTCCTGAGATCTTAAACGCGGGTCTCGTTTATAAGATCCACGTTTGAGCTCTAAGATTTAGAAATTTTTTCTAAGTCTGGAGTTCAGACGCGAGCTTTATATATGCCTCGTGTTTCAATCATTGGACGTGGGTCTCCTGTCGAGCCTCGCACTTAATATCTTGACGTGTTTTCTGTCTTTGTGAAATTAACTCTAGGTTTTCTTTTTTTGTAGGCCTCGGCTATATCGATAGTGCTAACTCCACTGTCTCCTCCTGCCTGTGGAAGATAGCTGCATTTACTGAAGCTAACAAGAACAACAAGTTCATCCAATCGGCATCCATTCAGGAAGTCAAAGCGTCTCTTTGGAGATTGCATCAAAGAGGAAGAGGGGGATCAGTATAATCTCGGATCCTCCCTTCACCAATCTTGTTCAAGGAAGTGACAACGATGAAGAACTTATGCTTAAGTGAAGGATTACAGCCTTGTGAGGGAGGAGGACTTTCACGCTAGTTGGTCCGGTGAAATCAGAATGTCCCACTGTATTTCGACCTCGAAAAGCGCTATTGTTCTCAAGAGGAGAGGAAGTGGACGTACTGTTCCTGGCCACAGTCGAGAAGGCATGCTTAAGGGATCTCCTTCAAGGAGCGAGTACAATCTTTCACTGAGCAAGAGTAACTCTTTATACTCCTTGTTGTAACACTTCTATCTTATTGAATAAAAGAGTGTTTGTATCACTTTTAAATTTTAATATAAATAAAAGTGATAATTTTGCTTTCTTTTTGTCTTAACTTTCTTTTTGTGTTTTGAAAATTAAACGAATGAAAGCGATTTACTTTGATTGCTAGAAGTGATGATTACATAGCAACTCAAAGTTTTAAAACTCTGTTAAGAAATTTGAAAAGGTTACTGCCAGAGGTGTGATGTTAACTTGACAAAATTGAATTCGATATCTGAACAAAATTTGTGAACTTGTTATCCTATTAATGAGAATAACATATGGAGTTAGATTCACTGAGGATTTATGAAAACTTTTATCATCAGAGGTATAATGTTAACGTGACGATTTAGGATTTGCAATTGAAAGCAAACTGAATTGTCAGAGGTGTGATATTAACTTGACAAGGGGGCGAATGCTAGAGGTGTGATATTAACTTAGCATTTAGGAGATCTTGTTTTTATCGAGAAAACTGAGAAAATATCTAACATAGGTTTCATATTAACTTAACACCGAGGTGAATGCTAGATGTGTGATATTAACTTAGCATTTGACATCTCGGCTTCGATGAGAAGGCTCGAGGTGAGATCACTGTCATAGATGTAGTGTTTTAACTTAATGATGAAAATGGATGCTATAAGGTGTGATATTTAACTTAGCATCGAATGTCTCATTTTCGAAGGGAAAATCGAGAGAACCACTATCATAGGTGTAGTGTTAACTTGAAAGGATTTATATTCGATATAAGCAATTTTGGTCAGAGGTGTAGTGTTAGACTGAGGGATTTTGTGATTTGAGCAATTTGGTGGACTTGCCATTCTGTTAAAGAGAATTGGCAAGTTGAAAACTTTTATCCACTAGGGATATTAAGGAAAATCATTGATAGAGGTATAATATTAACTTAACAATGATTTCGATTGCGATATAAACAATCTTGGTCTGAGGTACAATATAACTTGACCGAGAATTTTCGATCTGATCAATTTCGTGGACTTGTCATTCTATTGAAGAAATTAACAAGTTGAAAATTTTTCCGCTGGGGATATTGAAGAAAATCATTGTTAGAGGTATAATGTTAACTTAATGGTGGGGTATATCAAAGGTATAATATTAATTTGACATGTTTGATTTTGTGATTATTTCGCTGGGGAAATAATTACAATTTTTTTGAGGTCCTACCATTCCATGGACAGGAATAGATAAGGAATTTGGAGGGAAAGCAGGAAAAGGTCCCTCAGAATTTTTAACAAACCCTCAGCTATCAACGGATTTGATGTCTTTACCAACTACCGTTTGACTTGGGCTAGTCATGCTATTCCCTCTCAGCATGATGAGTTATCGAGGATTTTCTGTTGAGCTTAAACGCCAACAGTTTCCTCTATTTTTTAGCTGTTGGAGGTATTGAATGTTCATAGATAAGCTAGAGAAGAGTGACAACGCTAAAATCAAAGTTTTGCACTTTGTCTCTTCAATATTAACATCATGCATCGTGATGTCAACAATGTTTGGTCCGCTCGGTGTTGGTTGACCGTAATGTGATCCGTTGAAGGAAGAAGCTCTTCTTCAGCGCTCTTTCCAACATCTTGGATCTCAAATCCTAATTCATCTGATTGATCAGGGTGAAGTTTTGATCAGAGGTGTAGTGTTAACCTGATCATGAGAAGAGTCCTATTAAGGATAGTACATCTTCAAGAACCTACCGTTGATAGGCATTATGAGCATATCGCCATCTAGAGTTATGAGGCAGTATACTCCATTTGAGTAGACTGACTCTGCTACAAATGGTCCTTCGCACTTGGGTTGGAACTTTCCTTTGTCTTATGTGTCATGACAATGGGTGTTTTGATAGTTAAGACAAGGTTGCCTTTCTTGAAAATTCATTCTCTGACTTTCTTATTGAAGGCTCTGGAAATCCGAACTTGATAAAGCTTGATTTGCTTTTAGGCTTGCAGACATTTGTCATCCAAAGCTTCCAACCCCTGGAGGCGCAGTTGGTGCTTCTCCTTGTCTGCCATCCTAGTTGTCAATGCAACCCGTAAAGATGGGATCTGGACCTCTAGTGGGAGTACAACTTCATATCCGTATATCAAGAAAAATGGTGTGACTTTTGTCGGGGTTCTCACCATTGTGCGGTAAGCCCATAAGCATTCATTTATTTTATCATCCCAGTCACGTTGACTTTTGAGATAAATTTCTTGAGAAGCTTCCCAATAGTCAAGGCTTCTGTAAGGCCATTAACGGCTGGATAGTATGCCATTGATAACACACTTTGGATTCTGAATTTATTACAGAACCTCTGAAATGCTTGGCTGACGAATTGGGGCCCGTTATCGTGGACGATTAGTCAGGGCACACCAAAATGGTAGAGCACGTGGTGCTTGATGAACTTGATCACGTTTGGTATCTTTACTTCTTTCGGGGGTCAACTTTCGCCCATTTAGAGAAGTAGTCTGTTATGGCCAATATGAAGCGATGTCCTCTGGATGTTAGAGGACTGATTGGTCTAATAACATCCATGCCCCACATCTCAAATGGCCATGAGGAAGATGTTGGATGAAGACGCCTCGGTGCTTGATGGATAAAGTCACCATGGATCTGACATGCATGACATCGCTTAGCATAGGCGATGGCATCAAGGATCATCTTCGATCAATAATAGCAAGTCTTCTGAGCTGATCTCTAAGTTTGGGTCCTGGCTGGTGAGCTCCGCACATACCATCATGAGCTTCTTTGAGCGCTGCCTATGCCTCTTTGTGTGAAAGGTATCGGAGCAAGATTCTATCATATGATCGGTGATATAATGTCTGCATGATTGCATTGTAACGGAATCAAGGAGCTTTTCTTCTAATGATAGCTGTCTTTTTGGGATCGTCAGGCAATATGCCCATATAAGATGAAGTCAATGTAAGAGAATCGCCAATCCCTAGGTTCGAGATTTGTTGAAATCTCAAGAACCTCTTTGACTTGAAGGTCTTTTCTTGGAGTTCTACTGTCTTCAAGGGCGAATTTGTAACAGTATAAGTCGCGACTGTAGACAAGTACTCTCTATGTGGCTCCGGTTGGAAGAGCCAACGAAGCGGTGAGGGATACCAGCGCGTCTACATGCACATTTTACTGACGCGGTACATGATCGATGTAGAAGTTTTCAAACTTCTCTGCCATGTATGGTCGTGTTGTGATAGGGCACCAAGTCTTTATGTTGGACTTCGTATTCCCCGCGAACCTGGTTGACGATGAGGTTTGAATCATCGTATGCTTCGAGATTTTTGACTCCAATCTCTTTAGAAAGTTGCATCCCGATCAAAAGAGCGATGTATTCTGAGACATTGTTGGAACATGGCTCTGTTAGTGAGAATGCACGATGGATCACATAGTTATGTGGGAAGATAAGTACTACCCACACACCAGTGATGATATTTCCCTTAGGGATTGTCCTCGATGCTCCGTAAAAGAATAGTTGCCATCTTGTTCTTCTGAGGAGGTGTTGATGATGTTAACTTCTGCGATCTCTTCTAGGAGATCATCATAAAGTTTTGACGTTCCTGGGACTAGATGATCGACCAGAAAATTGGCCACAACTTGACATTTGATTGCCTTTTGTGGCATGAATTGCATCTCATATTGTGAGAGCAGTATGGCCCATTTCGCTAGTCTGCAGTTCAACGAATATGGTTTGTTATGAGCAATCGTAAAGGATTAACTCTAGAGATGACTTGAATGCGTTGCCCTATGAGGTAGTGTCGCATCTTCTGGACAACGAAGACTAACGCTAAGCATTCCTTTAGGTTGTAACGGTGCTCCACCCTAATCATTATTCTACTTAAATATCAGATCACATGTTCTTGGTTTTGATCATTATTTGGGGCTAATAAAGCTCCCAAGGAATGATCTATCGCTTGAACATATAGCAGGAAGGTTTTCCTGATACTGGAGTTGCCAGAACAGGAAGGTATGTGAGATACTCTTTGATCTCTTCGAATGCTTCTTAGCAAGCATTGTCCCAGACGAATGAGACCCCCTTCTTCATTAACTTGGTGAAAGGTTGGCAGCGCCTTGAGAAATTTGATATGAATCATTGGATATATGCAATTGTCTCTGTAAGCCTCTGAGTTCTTTGAGATTCCTCGGAGGTTATATCTCTTGGACAACACAGATCTTCTTCAGATCCAGATGAATTCCTTTGGATGTAACAACAAATCCAAGGAATTTACCGCTGGTTACTCCCAGGAAGGATTTAGTCGGTTCATCTTCAACTAGTGAGCCCGCACGATGTCAAACATTCTCAGGTCATCGAGGTGATCACCTTTGTCGTGGCTTTTCACGGTGATATCATCGACATAGCATTTTATGGTCTTGCGTATATGCACATGAAGATTGCACTTATGGCACGTTGAAATGTCGCACCAGCGTTCTTCAAGCCGAAGGGCATCACTGTGTAGTAGTATCCTCCCACAGGCGTCCTGAAGAATGCGTGCTTTTCACTTTCAGAGTACATCTTTATTTGATTACCCTGAGAAGCCACCCATAAAAGACATCCTCTCAAAACCGCACGTATCATCGATCATGACATCCGTGATGGGGAGAGGACTTCGTCTTTAAGACAGGCGGCATTCAGATCATGGTAGTTGATGTAAATCCAATTCTTTCCATTTTTCTTGAGAACGAGAACGATCACCTAATTTGGATGTTGCTCTTTCCTGACGAAACCAGAGTCGATAAGCTTTTTGACTTCTGATTCGATTGCTTCCATGATCTTGGGGCAGAACCGTCATTGCTGTTTTTGACTGATTTGGCGTCCGGGTTGATATTGAGACAATGTATAGTAATCTGGGGGTCAATCCCGGGCATGTCTTCATAATTCTAAGCGAAGACATTTATATACTCTTGTATGAGCTGTATTAGGTCTTCTTTCTCGGAAGGTGACAAACTCTCACTTATGAAGATGGGCTTGGGGTTAGATTCATCTTCAAGATTTATCTGAGTCACTTTATCCTCAGTGGGTAGTTCACGTTGTTCAAAGCGCGCATTTCAAAGACTATTTAAGTGTTTAATTCATGGATCAGAGTCCAAGTGGATTAATTCTTCAGATTCAAATGTATCTTCTCCGTCATCTTCAACGTGGCTGGCTGATACCATGTTCACTGAGAGACTTCTGAAGATATCGCCGATGTTGACGTCTGAGTCCCATGACGACGTTGCTGACGAACTATCATGACAAATCTCCTTTTCAGATTCAGGATCTGATAAGACTGGTGTAGATACACAACCGAGTCCCCTTCGGGTCTTATGGTAGTAATCAGACTCTTTGCCTTTCTGTACAATGAACGAAGTAGAGCTCGTTTTTCTTTGCCGAAATTAAGGCCTAATTCCTTGGTGAAATTTCCATCATGTGACGTGACTTTTATCCATAATGAAAGAATTGTGGAGACTTAGAATTACCCCCTGAGCTTTCGCAAGTTACGGGCTCTGTCTCAATTCGTCCGAATAGAATTGGCTTTTGACCCCTTTGCTTGCTGATACTTCAAAGAAGGCATTGTGCGCGCTCCTATCTTTTCGCATACAAGAAGGGATGATTTCATTTGTGCACGCAATGATGCTAGAGCATTCATTACTGACCAAGGATCACTGTTCACGTTAGTGCTAGTGTTTGATAGTACAGAATCCGAAGCAAATATAGAAAAGTAAGCCAAATCTAAATCTTCATTGATGAACCACTCGCCTTCAACATTAGCGGTGGTATCGACATCGAGTTTATCAATGCTTGTTACAAGAGGATTTATTTCCCAAAGACAGTCATCTTCTTCTGGCTCTGTATCTACTTTGTTGCCAGAGTCAGGTTCTTCTGGGTGTGGATTCTCATCAGTCTCAAGAGATCCTAATAAAGAAGGGAATTAGTAAAACAATTCTCGACTCCTTTAAACGGATGCCTTTCGGCAATCAACGTTTTCACTCTTCCATCTTCACCAACATATTTTATTACTTGATGAAGAGTGGGAGTGAGGATGGCGTTGCGATGAATCTAAGGTCATCCCAGTAGCAGATTGTACGAGGTGTCAGCGTCAATGACATAACATGTCACCTCTGATTTCAGGTCCCCAATTTAACACCTGAGCTTGATTTTCCCAATCGGGCGCGTACAATTGGCGTTGAAGCCATAAATAGTTGTCTGAATGGCGCTTAACCGGTGGGTGGGGATCCCCAAATATTGCATGACTCTACAGGGCATAATGCTGAACGCGAATCCTGAATCAACCTGAATGCGGCTCACTTCAGATGATCTAATATACCGTGTAATATAGGGGTCTATCGTGTTTCCCTTTAACTTGCATGTCTTTGTCGTGTTTCCTTTTAAATTAAAAATAATAATAATCATGAATGATTACAATAGTTCTATAATACCATGTTCCCGAAATACGTACCGGATACGTGCTTCGATTTTTCACTCATATTTTCCTATTTTTCCCATATTTATTTTTCTTATTATTATTTTTATTATCTTTTGGTATCAATCCGAATTTTTGGATTCCGAATAAGCCCGAGTCTGAAGCCGGGACCCGATCCCAGTGTACAACTTTATTTAACCTTTCTGATAGTTAGATTTGACCGATTTCAGTTTCAAATTCTGATTTTCAATATTTTTAATTTTCATGATTTTCTAATAATTTTCTGAATTATTCTGCAAAATCTTCATAATCGGTATCAATCGATATCACCGATCGATTTTCAGAGTTTTAGTTTTTCAAATGGAGTTGAATTTCTGAATTCTGCTTTCATATTGTTCCTCAAAATCATATCTTCTATTTTAACTCAGTTTTGAAGATTTTTCTGAATTAATCTAAATACGACCAGATTTAATGTCGGCCAGTGTCACCCACCGGTTGGTTTCAAAATTTTAATTTGAAAATGAAATAGAATTTCTTAATCTAATTTCACCAGGTACCTCAGTGTAATATTTTCTATTTTAGGTAATTTTCGGGAATGTTTCTGGATTGCTCAAATATTACCCTATTATTATATTATTTTTATAACTAATTCTTTCCCTTCTTCTCTTTCTTTTTCTCATTTTCCCTTTAACTTGAATATCTTTCTTATTCTACTCTACTTATTATATTAATACATAATCCTATTTATTTTTTTCCTTTTCTTTTCTCTTCTTTCTTTTTCCTTTCCTTTTTCTTTCTTTCTCTTTCTTCCCCAACTGCTCCCCACTCCTCATTCCTTTGCCGATCTCCACTGTACTTCCCCCATCTCCCTTTTTCTCTTACTCTCTCTCCCTCCCCCATTTCTCTCACTAATTCTCTAAATCTCCCTCTCCCCTCTTTATCTCACACACTTTCTCTCTCTTTCTCTTCTCATCTCCCTCAGTCTCTCCACCCTGGCCAGCTGCCACCAGCCAAGCCCCCTGTGCGCTACCTACTCTTCGGCTGCCACCACCTATCATCAACCCACCACCTCACTCCCTGTCTCTCCAATACTCTCACTCTCTCACTCTTCCTCACCCTCTCTCTCCCTCTTACACTCTCCCCATCTTCTCCAACTTATCCCTAGCTCGACCGCCAACCGCTAAAGCTCCGGTCACCCCAACCCGGGCTGCCCTCTCCCTCCTTAAGTTGCAACCCAGGCCGCAGCCCAGGTGCAGCTGGCAGCGCAACCTATCCAACAGGCCAGGCCGCGACCAGCTCTGAGCCTGGCCACCGCCGGCCAGGCTTGGCTGCGCCACCAGGGCGCCACCACCCCCAGCCCCGGCTGAACTCCCTCTCTTTGTCTTTTCTTCTATCTCTTTTTCTCCTTTTCTTGCTCCTCTTCTCTCTAGTTTTGGATCTGATTCTCTCTCTGTCTTTCTATCTCTTTTTGTCCATCTCTCTCTTTCTCTCTCTGTGTTTTGGTTTTGGTTCCCTCTCTCCCCACTCTCTACCTAATCTTTCTCGCTCTCTCTGTCTACTCTCTCACTCTCCTGCACGCGTGCACATGGATTTCGCGGAGCTCCCGGATCGTGCCCGGTGTTTGGGGTCTTATGTGAGTACAACTTCTCTATATTAGCGAGTATCTTCCTTGATTTTGTGAGTACAGTTTCTCTTGAACGAGTGTTTTCTATTATTGTTGCATATTTGGTAAATACTATTCTGGCTTTTAATACATGACACATCGTTATGCGACTTGATATATGATATGCGAGTGATTTTCTAATGTTATACATGCTTTGCGAATACTTGTTGGTTGCTATTGCATGTTTGGTGTATACTGTTATTTATATGCATGTGTTGTACTAATGTTTGTGCAGGTACCTATTAAACCTCCGAATTTCATATAGCTCTGCCAGAAGGCGAGCTTAGCGCTTTACAGCTAGACTCGTTCGAGTGTAGCTTCACCGCGTGTGATAACTGGACGCTAATACGCCGCTTCACCGCGTGCGTTTAGCTTCGCCGCGGGTGTGGCTTCATCATGTGTGTTAGCCGGGTGTTCATACGCTGCTTCGCCATGTGCGTCTAGCTTCGCCACAAGTGTGGCTTCACCGTGTGTGTTAGCCTGACGTTCATACGTTTGCTTCGCCGCGAGTATAGCCTCGCCGAACGCGTTAGCGTCTAGAGTTGTACGCTAGCTCCATTGTATATCGAGCATTATGCTAATTGACCTAGCTTGCTCCAGCTTAACTAGCCCCTTTTGAATAATTATTAGTGTAATTAATAATTCTCATTAATATGGTTGTGAAGAGTTTGAAATATTTAATTATATTGTCTCTTGTATCAAATCACTTGACTTGCTGATTAGCTGACACATGATGTTGTGATCCTGTATTTAATTGTATCTTGTATTTGGCTTGTACTGTATACTTATCTGACACTGACATGTTAGTTGCCTAACACGTGATTTCTGACACTGATATTTGACATATTATCACTTGACACCTGGCACTTGTATGTTATCACCTGATCACATGTTACCTGATCGGTTACTTGACTGTTGCTTGATTATTTCTTTTACGGGGACTTGACACTGATATTATGTACACTCCTGAGATATTTTCCTGTATCATGCATGTTCTTCCTGTTATATACAATGATCTTGTATCTCCTGTACTCCTGTATTCTGCACTCATGTCTCCGCATGTTACTTATGATAATAGCACAGCCATACTGGTGTAAGGCACAGAACTAAGCACCACACCACCCACATGGTGCTGAGCACCTCTAGATTCCAACATGCAGGGTGTCGGGATGACGAGGATGCCTTACACGTTCATGCTAGCGTCCGGCGGCTTCAAAATGGAATTAACCCATCTCCCAAGAAAAATAATCCTTCCCTCCTCCTGTGCCACTTGGTGTTAGTGTGACAAGACATTCTCAGTGCATATTATAACAGACACTTACACATGAATAGTAAAAATATTAAGAGCGTATGTTATTTGGTTTCTCCCATGTTCGAATAATGGTACTCGCATATCAGAGTTTGGATGAGTTATACTGAAAGTACGGCTCCAGCATGAACTGTGTTGTGGGACACCGGTGGGAAGAGATTAGAATAACAAATGATACTGATTATTATTATTGCCATTACTATTTTTATATATTAAAGTACCTTGCCTGTTAAATGGGGTGATTCCATTGTTATGCTCCTGCTATTATACCTATGTAGCGAGACCTGACTCTCCCTGCACCAGTTATAACTTAATTACTAAACAATAATAATCTCAGGAGCGAGCGTTATTGAGTCATTTTCTCGTTCGGATAACGGTATACGCGTATCAAAGTTTGAATGTATTGTACTGGATTGCAAACTACAGTATAAGCAGCCAGTGGTAAGGGACAATGGAAGGAAGTGACTAGAATAACAAGCGACACTGATTATTATTATTGTATAATTAAGTTATCCTGCTCGCTACTTGTGTATGATATATGTGCTACTGTGTTGAATCACTTGACTTGTTTATTTTCGCGTTTTCATATCGTTTTCTTATTCTGTTATTGTGAAGGTCATTCGGGTTGTATAAACTCAGTCTATGGTGACATGAGGTATATGGTATATATATGAGATTTTCAAGTTTAGATTATCCCCTTGATGTATCAATCTCATGAATCCACAATCCGAGCTTGAACAACAAGTTTTGTGCACACTTCTATTTAAAACATGTTTAATGTCTCATTTCATGCATGTTTCCTATGCTCACGACACGGTTTTCATGCATATTTTTCGATTCAAATTTATCAATACATGTGTACATACTTGATTTTGGATTTACTGCTAATTCTCCGATTACCATTTTCATTACTGGTCATTGCATGTACTTGCGTGCCTGAACCACATCATTTTGATCATGTACACGTGTGACTGCCTATGCACGCTACTTGGCTTCATTTTACATACTCGTTGGGTTATTTTTTTGACAACCTTGGACCTTCATGTCCAGATTCTGAAGCGCAGCGGAAGCGTGGTGGAATCCTTCTATGAAAACCTTAGACTTCTTCGAGAAGCATTGGATCAGCCGTAGCTCATTCCTGACCTGTCTCCCTTGACCGACTCGCGAGATTCTCTTTTGTAGTCTGTGAGTATCTTTCAGTCCATTTTATGCTTTGTAATCATACTCTGTGCCTTTTTGATGTAATATGCATGTTATATTGGATTATGCCTTGTGATAACTGTGTGCTTGTACTTTTCTATTAGAATGTATATTACCACTGTGCTTTCGCACTCTGATTCTTGTCTGTACCGATGCTTAGCGTACATATGTGAGAGTATTTTCGCCCTGCGTATGTATGTCGCAGTAACGTCTCTGTTCTCTGTACCCGCAAAATCGGAGCGTTATAGGATGGTATCAGAGCCTAGATTCTCACATCTTCAGTACAACAAGTCGGCAGAGTAATCTGATATTAATTTGCAACTAGAGTGCTTAGTCCTGGCTGTACATTTCAATTACAAGTAGGATATTATCCTTTCTTCTTTGATATCCATTCCTTGAATCCCTTCTATCTCTTCAGTTTCCATTTCTTCCTTCCCGTGATCTTTTCTTTGAATCTTGATACCCTTCTATCTTTTCACTTGTCAGTTCCTCCTTTCCATATCTTTTCCTTTTCCAGTTCCTCCTTCCCTTTATCTTTTCGACCAACTCAGGCATGGAAAGACAGGGAAAGAGTAACGGTCCTAGCATTTCTCATGATGAACGATGATATGATAGGAGTGCCCCAGAGTAGCTGTTGGTTCAAGGAGACCGAGGATACTGCATCGATTCCACCGGCACTTCCAGCGCGAGCAGGACTCTTTAGAGTGTCACTGTGACCGCTACCCGACTTTTGTGACTTGAGTTGGTGATCGTTCCCTACCACCTCCCATTTTATCATGTTGTTACCATTATTCTTGTCTCTTTCGTGTTCGTCTCCTCCCTTATTGAAATTTCGAGGACGAAATTTTTGTGAGGTGGGTAGATTGTAACACCCCGTTCCCAGAATACATACCCGGATACGTGTTCTGATTTTTCGCTCATATTTTCCTATTTTTCCCATATTTATTTTTTATTATTATTTTTATTATCATTTGGTATCAGATCTGGATTTTTGGATTCCGAGTCAGCCCGAGTCTGCAGTCGGGGCCTGATCCCAGTGTACTACTTTATTTGACTTTTCTGATAGTTAGATTTGATCGGTTTCAGTTTCAAATAGTATTTTTTTCAATATTTTGAATTTTTCATAATTTTTTGAAATTTTTCTAAATTATTATGCAAAATCTTCAAAATCAGTGTCGATCGGTACCACTGATCGATTATCAGATTTTTAGTATTCAAAAAGAGTTGAATTTCTGAATTCTGCTTTCACATTATTCCTTAAAATCATATCTTCTATTTTAACTCATTTTTGGAGATTTTTCTGAAGTAATCTAATCGACCAAATTTGGTGTCGGCCGGTGTAACCGATTGATTTCAGAATTTTTAATTTGAAAACGGAATTGAATTTCTTAAATCTGATTTCACCATATACCTCAGTGTAATATTTTCTATTTTAGATAATTTTCGAGAATGTTTATGGAGTACTCAAATATTACCCTATTATTATATATTTTTTTTTATAACTGATTCTTTCCCTCTCTTTCTTTTTCCCTTTTTCTCTTTCTTTCTTTTCTCCCCACGTGGCCAACCTGCTAACACCCACCCCCCTTCTTTCTTATTCTACTCTACTTATTATATTAATATATAATCCTATTTAATTTTTTTCCTTTTCTTTTCTCTTCTTTCTTTTTTTCCTTTTTTTTTCTTTCTCCTTCTTCCCCAACTGCTCCCCACTCCTCCCCATTCCTCTGTCAATCTCCACTGTACTTCCCCATCTTCCTTTTCTCTCACTCTCCCCCCCATTTCTCTCACTCATTCTCTCCATCTCTCTCTCTCTCTCTCTCTCTCTCTCTCTCTCTCTCTCTCATCTCCCTCACTCTCTATAACCCGCCAGCTGCCACCGGTTAAGCCCTGGCGCGCCACCTGCTCCCCGGCGGCCACCACCTATCATCAGCCCACCACCTCACTCTCTATTTCTCCTATACTCTCACTCTCTCACTCTTCCTCACCCTTTTTCTCTCCCTCTTACACTCTTTCTATCTCCTACTTCTCCCTAGCTAGATCGTCAATCACCAGAGCTCCGACCACCCCACCCCGGGCTGTCCTCACCCTCTTCCTCGAGCTGCAGCCTGGTAGCGCAGCTTGGCCAACAGGCCAGGCCGCGGCCAGCTCCAGGCCTGGCCAAGCCACAAGGACGCCACCACCACCCAGCCTCAGCTGAACTCCCCCCCCCTCTCTCTCTCTTCTCTTCTCTCTCTTTCTTTCTCCCTTTCTTTCGCTCTTCTCTTCTCTCCCTTGTTTTGGATCCGATTCTCTCTTTGCCTCTCTATCTCTCTCTGTCCATCTCTCTCTTTGCATTTGGTTTTGGTTCCCTCTCTCTCCCTCTCTGTCTACTCTCTCTCTCTCTCTCTCTCTCTCTCTCTCTCTGTCTGTCTACTCTCTCACTCTCTCGCACGCGTGCACGTGGTGTTCGCGGATCTACCAGATCGTGCCTTGTGCTTTGGGGTCTTATGCGAGTACTATTTCTCTGTAATAGCAAGTATCGTTCCTTAGTTTTGTGAGTACAGTTTCTCTTGAACGAGTGTTTCTATTATTATTACATGCTTGGTGAATGGTATTCTGGCTTTTAATACATGACACATCGTTATGCGACTTGATATATGATATGCGAGTGATTTTCTAATGTTATACATGCTTTGCGAATGCTTGTTGCTTGTTATTGCGAGTACCGTTATTTCATATTTGGAATATACTGTTATTTATATACATGTGTTATACTAACGTTTGTGCAAGTACCTATTTAACCTCTGGATTTCATATAGCGCTGCCGGAAGATGAGCTTAGCACTCAACGCTTTACAGCTAGAGTCGTTCGAGTGTAGCTTCACCGTGTGTGATAACTGGACGCTCATACACCGCTTCGCCGCGTGCGTTTAGCTTCACTGCGAGTGTCGCTTCGTCACGTGCATTAGCTAGGCGTTCATACGCTGCTTCGCCTTGTGCGTCTAGCTTCATCGCTACTATGGCTTCGCCTTGTGCGTTTAGCTTCACAGCGAGTGTAGCCTCGCCGAACATGTTAGCGTCTAGAGCTATACGTTAGCTCTGCCAGGAGCCAAGCTCCGCCATGTACCAAGCGTTATGCTAACGCGGCCTAACTTGCTCCAGTTTAACTAGCCCCGTTTGAATAATTATTAGTATAATTAATAATTCTTATTAATATGATTGCGAAGAGTTTGAAATATTTAATTATATTGTTTCCTATATCATGTCACTTGACCTGCTGATTGCATGACACATGATATGGTGATCCTGTATTCAATTGTATCTTGTATTTGACTTGTACTTGTATACTTACCTGACACCGACATGTTAATTACCTGACACCTGATATCTGACACCTGACCCTTGACATGTTATCACTTGACACCTAACACATGTATGTTATCACCTGATCACATGTTACCTGACCGGTTACTTACCTGTTCCTTGATTATTTCTTTTACGGGAACTTGACACTAATATCATGTACACTCCTGAGATATTTTCCCGTATCATGCCTGTTCCTTCTCTTATATATATTGATCTTGTATCTCATGTACTCTTGTATCTTGTACTCATGTCTCCCGCACGTTACTCATGATAATAGCACAGTCATACCAGCGTCAGGCACGGAACTAAGCGCCACACCACCCACATGACATGGTGCTGAGACTTCTAGATTCCAACACGCAGGGTGTCGGGATAACGAGGATGCCTTACACGTTTATGCTAGCGTCCGACGGCTTCAAAATGGAATTAATCCATCTCCCAAGGAAAATAATCCTTCCCTCCTCCTGTGCCATCTGGTATTAGCGTGACAAGACATTCTCAGTACATATTATAATACACTTACACATGAACAGTAATAACATCATGAGTGCATGTTATTCGGTTTCTCCCATGTTTGAATAATGGTACCCGCATATCAGAGTTCGAATGAGGTCTACTGAAAGTATGGGCTCCAGCAAGAACTGTCGTTTTGTGGGACACCGGTGGGAAGAGGTTAGAGTAACAAATGATACTGATTATTATTAATGCCATTACTATTATTATATATTAAAGTATCTTTCTTGTTAAATGGGATGATTCCATTCTTGTGCTCCTATTATTATACCTGTGTAGCTGAGACCTAACTTTACCCTGCACTAGTTATAACTTAATTCCCAAACAATAATAATCTCAGGAGCGAGTGTTATTGAGTCATTTTCTCGTTCGAATAATGGTATCCGCGTATCAAACTTTGGATGTGTTCTACTGGATTGCGGTATCCAGTGTGAGCAGCCAGTGGTATGAGACACTGGAAGGAAGTGACTAGAATAACAGACGACACTGATTGTTATTATTGTATAATTAAGTTATCTTGCTCGACACTTCTGTATGATATCTGTGCTACTGTGTTAAATCATTTGACTTGCTTATTTTCGTGTTTTCATATCGTTTTCTTATTCTGTTATTGTGAAGGCAACTCGGGTTGTATAAACTCAACCTATGGTGACATGAGGTGTAGGTGTGTGTGTGTGTGTGTGTGTGTGTGTGTGTGTGTGTGTGTGTGTATATATATATATATATATATATATATATATGAAGATTCCTTGTTTGAATTATCACCTCGACGTATCAATCTCATGAACCCACAATCTGAGCTTGTACAACAAGTTTTGTCCACACTTATATTTAAAGCATGCTTGATGTCTCATTTCATGCATGTGTATGCCTATGCTCACTACACGATTTTCAATGCATGTTTTCCGATTCAGATTTATTGATACACGTGTACTTATTTGATTTTGAATTTACTACTGATTCTCTCTGATTATCATTTTCATTACTGGTCATTGCCCGTAATTGCGTGCCTAAACCACATCACTTTAATTATGTACACGTGTGACTGCTTTTGCACGCTACTTGGCTTCATTTTACGTACTCGCTGGGTTATTTTCTGACAACCCTGGACCTTCATGTCCAGATTCTTAAGCGTAGCGGAAGCATGGTGGAATCTTTCTGTGAAAATCTTGGACTTCTTCGAGGAGCATCAGATCAGCCGTAGCTCATTCTTAACCTGTCTCCCTTGACCGGCCCACGAGATTCCCTTTTGTAGTCAGTTAGTATCTTTCAGTCCTTTTCTTGCATTGTAATCATACTCTGCCTTTTTGATGTAATATTCATGTTATATTGGAGTATACCCTATGATAATGTGTACTTGTATTTTTCTGTAGGAATGTATATTACCACTGTGCTTCCGCACTCTGAATCTTGCCTGTACTGATGCTTAGCGTACATATGTGAGGGTATTTCCGCCCTGCGTATGTACGTGCAGTAACATCTCCTTACCCGCGGGATCAGGGCGTTACTAGTTCTACTCACAATATTAAGATAAGCAATTCACAAGTTAACAGATTCACACATCTCACCATATAGTGAGCAACAGACAATAATGATAATATTTCAGAGATAAATCAAGTGATGTAACTAATTAATAACTCAATTGCTGAAATAAGACTCACTGATGTAGATCTGTTGTTTGTTGCTATTGTTGAATGTTGTTACACTGTTACTGAACTCGCGGTTGAAACATTTCATCTAAATTGACAAGAAAACTCACAGATGGAGAAAATCGGTGGATGCCTGCCTATGCTAGCGCATTTGATGAATCGGCTCTAGTGCAAAAGAAGCACAAAGTGAATAGGACAATAGAAGACTAGAAAATCCTTCAGATGATGATCATCTATCAGTGAGCGGATCTGGAACTGTTGTGTTACGATCCCCGAGAGAAACTCAGATGTATACAGCATTCAGCAATCAAAGTAGTAACCTGTCAGCATATTTACTTCTTCTGAAGATGCATCTATCAGTACCACAGTTGTTCTTCGCAACCAACATGATGAATCTGATACAAATTCTCTAGAGATTCAGCAGAGAACTTTGATGCGCACAGGGGGGCTCAGAGATCACGCCAATTAAGTGATGATGGCAGTACCCGAGCTTCTGCATCAGCAGAGTTGGGATGGGAAGGACTAAGGCTGTAGGGTTGTTTGGATTAGACACAGAGAGAGATTAAGACAGAGAGAAGAGAAAGGGGAGGTGACGAGAGGAGAGTTAGAGAGTTAGTAGGCATGAGATTATTTCAAATTTTATTCCTTCATTGATACAGAGAAAGACAGGGAGAAAAAGGAGAGTAACACGCAAGAGAGAGTTGTCTTGAAACATTCATCTATATCCTTTCAAACAAGATACAATTGCCTACATATAAGCTAAATTTACAATTACACCCACTATCACACATGATGATTTTATAACTACCACAACTACTACAACTGAAAAAAAAAAAAATAAAAACAAAAAAATGAAGATAACTACAAGTGATGTTCTCATCAATTCTCCCAGTCAATTGCAAAGCTGCTCTTTTACTGCTGTAAGTTTGTTTCTTGCATTTCAGATTATTAATCAAGTTGCACCATAAATTCATCACCTAAAATGTTATCAATTTTCTCTATAGTATGAATGAATATCGAGAAGTGGACAAGTGAAGGACTCTCAAAATTGGCTCAGGGTAAGGCTCCTCAACTAGTAGGTTGTTTATGAATAATCAAGACTTTGTAAACCACTTAGTCCTCAATATTGAAAATATAACTGATGTGAAATCTATAATATAAATATTGTAATTTAAATTTTTTTAAGATTTTAAAAAGTCTAACACTATAAGCATGCAAACTTTTAACAATTTACTGGGGAACCATTTCGGACGAATCCAGATCATCACAAAATTGTCAACACTATAAGTTTTAATTTTTTTTTCTTAACGTCAGACCATAACTTATAGTTAGCGTTGCTAGTTCAAATATAACACTGATTTCTCATGTGAAGTTCTTACATGTGTGTAGCAAAATATGATACAAACTCTGATATCTATGATCAAATATAGTAGAGAACTTAACTTAGTGCCTAACATATATTAGAAGAGTCTTCCAAAAATTAGTTAGTGAACTTGACTCCTTACTGGACATAATTTTTTTAGACACGTGGTTCAGTAGGTTAACACTGTCGACCTCTATCAAAAGAGATGACTAGGTGTACTGACCTAAATGCACATAGCAGCTTACCTGTTATAGTAATAGTGATGTAAAGTGATCTCCTAACAGGAAAAGTCTTAGTGATAACACACTTTTGTTTAACCACAAGGGAGGGAAAGTTAGTAATCTGAATAATGCTAGATTCTCCCACAACATAATTCATTATGTTTTCAGACATGGATCGATTATAGATGGTAACATCCTTGATTTGACCCACATCTTTTGTCACTATATAACTCCAAAACTTATCCTCATATGAATGAATGTTTATTGGGATAAGGCATTGTTGCTTGACATCTAGTGATAAATCAACTTGCCATTTAAGTTCAGTATGCATGGCAGGATCCTATGGTATGACAAGTCGGGAAGACTAGCTCCTGGGATTGATTCAATAGCGTGTTGGATATCACACGTCTGTGGTAATTTATCCGGGAGGTCTTCAAAAAAAAAGACTACAACAAACTCCGTGATCATAGAGGTGACTTCAGGGAGACTCGAAGTACTGGACTCCTCAATGTCATCACCATGGATCTCTTCAACAGAGTTATAGTCTTCAGGTTCTTCCACCTAATAAATAAATTCTTACTGGGCTTGGACATATGTCACCAATATGTACATAACCTTGGCACTTGTTACACTGGATTGCAGGACTAAGTGTGGAGAAGTCACTTTCAGTGTTTTTTTTTCCCCCTCTTAGCGTTACTTTCAACGCCTTTATCTTTGGTGTGCACCTTTTATCTTGGTGTTTGTACATTAACCTGGTGTGGGTATTGATATGAGGTGGATTTAAATATTTGTTCCAAACTAGTCATTTGACTCAAAATTTTATCTAACATTTGGAGGACTTCAGCGTTCATATTAGTAGTTTGGGATTCACTAGCCATTTTTTTATTCTATATTTTTTTAATGCAAAAAAGCTAAAAGAAAACAAATTTTGCTAGACAAATAACTAAAGAATTTTTTTTTTAACCTAGTGCAAAGTATTCTTGCCTAAACCTTGTGTTATGATGCCAAGCTGACGTGAAACGGTGCGTACATGCCTTGTACGGAATCAATGATATAATCAAACTCGATACGTTTCACCAAATAAAAAGATGGAAAATAATTCAAAACTAACAATGTTGCAAATAGATTTAATAAGATTGCAAGCGTAACTTTGAATATTTCTAATCTTAATGAAATTAAAAACAATAATCATGTATGATTGCAACAGCTCTATTCGTAATATTAAGACAAGTAATTCACAAGTTAACAGATTCACACATCTTACCATATAGTGGCTATCAAACAATAATGACAATATTTCAGAGATAATCAACTAATGTAACTAACTAATAACTCAATTGCTGAAATAAGACTCACTGATGTAAATCTATTGTTGTTGAATGTTGTTACACTGTTATTAAACTCGTGATTGAAGCATGTCATTGAACATGTATTGTGCTTGTTGAAATATCCTTTATGAAGAGAGCTTCACATCCTAATTTGACAAGAAAACTCACAGATGGAGAAAATCGGTGGATGCCTGCCTCTGCTAGCGCATTGGATGAATTGACTTCAGCGCAAAAGATACACAAAGTGAATTGGACAATAAAAGACTAGAAAATTCTTAAAATGATGATCATCTATCAGTGAGCGGATCTGGAACTGTTGTGTTACGATCCCCAAGAGAAACTCAGATGCATACAACATTCAGCAATCAAAGTAGTAACCTGTCAGCAAATTTACTTCTTCTGAAAATGCATCTATCAGTAGTACCACAATTGTTCTTCACAACCAACATGATGAATCTGATACAAGACCTCTAGAGATTCTGCAGAGAACTTTGATGCGCATAGGGGAGTTCAGATATCACGCCAATTAAGCGATAGTGATGGCATTACCTGGAGCTTCTGCATCAGTAGAGTTGGGCTGGAAAGGACTAAGGCTGTGAGGTTGTTTGGATTAGACACAGAGAGAGATTAAGACACAGAAAAGAGAAAAGGGAAGGTGACGAGAGGAGAGTTAAGAGTCAGCAGGCAAGAGATTATTTCAAATTTCATTCATTCATTGATACAGAGAGAGACGGAGAGCAAGAACAGTAACAGGCAAGAGAGTTGTCTTTAAACATTTATCTATGTCCTTTCAAACAAGATACAATTGCCTACATATAGGCTAAATTTAAAACTATCCATTACCACACATGATGGTTTTATAACTACCCCCACTACTATAACTGAAATAATATAAAAACATAAAATGAAGATTACTACAAGTGATGTTCTCATCATTTCTTCAGAGGGAAATACCTTCATCTTTTGGCAACCTAAAAGGTCTGCGACTGCTAAATCTTTCCCCAAATAACTGGTTAGGACCAATTCCAGACTTGACAAATTGAGCCTTACCTATCTAAATCCATCTTTCAACAATTTTGAAGGCGAAGTGCCAGCAAAAGGTATCTTCCAAATGCAACCGCAACTTCACCCAGAAACGATAAGCTTTGTGGGGGTATTCCAGAATTTCACTTGCCTTCATGTCCCCCAAAATACACTGAAAGGAGAGGAATATTTTTGTTGTTGAAAATAGTGATTGCAACAGCTAGCATTCTGTTCTGTTTACTCTTGCTCGCCTCTCTCGGTTTCCTTTGTTGGAAAGCAAAGTCGAGAAGAGAAAATTCTCCACCTCAATCAGAGGATCGATATATGAGAGCCTCATATGCAGAACGGGCGAAAGCAACAGATGGGTTCTCTGATGCCAATCTAATAGGCACAGGAAGTTATGGTTCAGTGTACAAAGGAATTTTGGATCATGAGAACACAATTGTGGTAGTGAAAGGTATTCAACCTTGAACGATAAGGAGCTTCCAAGAGTTTCACAGATGAATGTGAGGCTTTGAAAAACATCAGGCACAGGAATCTGATTAAGATCCTTCTTGCTCATCAGTTGATTCAAAAGGCAACGACTTCAAAGCCCTAGTGTTTGAATTCATGCCTAATTGGAACCTAGAGAGATGGTCGCATGCAGAAAATAATGGGAATAATAGGTCTAGACATCTTAGCTTGATCCAAAGGGAAAACAAAGCCATCTACATCACGACTGCCAAACACAAGTCATTCACTGTGATCTGAAACCTACCAATATTTTTCTCGACGATGACATGGTTGCTCGTGTGGGTGACCATTGGACTGGCAAGGCTACTAACCAAAATGAGCAAGCCCTTGCAGGACTCTAGCTACTCGATTGCGCCAGGTAATTCCATATCATTTGCTCTGTAAAAGATCATTGCTGCTAATTTCTATTCTAATGGAAGATTCTTGAACTGCAGAATATGGTGCAGGGAGTCAGGTGTCTGCTTCTGGTGATGTATATAGTTATGGAATTCTTCTTTTAGAGATGTTTACCGGAACAAGACCTCTCGCTGATATGTTCAAAAATGGTAATAGCCTTCACTAGTTGGGAGAGATGGCTTTTCTGGAATAGAATTATGGAGATCACAGATCCATTACTTCAGTTACAACAAGAAGAGGGAAGAGACTTTAAGCACAATGACAGAATTGGATTGGATTCAAGAAATAGATTTCAAGAATGCATAGCATCCGTTGCAAGAGTTGGTCTTTCGTGCTTGAAAGAATCACCAAGAGAACGAATAAACATGAGAGTTGTTGCAACTGAGCTGCATGCAATAAGGGATGCATTCATTGGTGTAGGCGCCAGTGGCTAGAGGCAACTATACCTTTCAAACTCACAAACAGCGTTAGATATCTCATTTTCTATGGATCTCCTGTGTGTCTATAGTGTCTATACACTTTAAAGTTGTCTGTATAACAATGAATGTCTGTTAATTTCATATTTGTATTAGTTTATTTTTTTTTTGGCTCACAAATTTAAAAAAATTTCAATTGGTATCCTTATCATTGCTATATGGCTTAAGGGAAACAAATATAGAAATACCTAATTCTTCTTCATTTACATTCCTAAGATTGACTCTATGGTGTCAAAATTAAATCCTCTCCTCATAACAAGCAAGAAGCAAATAGTAACGGTTGCCCTCATCTCCTGCACAGAAAGTAGAATGGATGTATTCATCTTTTGAGGAAAAGGGTGCACAAACATTGCTTGTAGGACTTCAAGATTGGTCTAATAAAACCATCAATACGATTTACATGTAGGAATGTCTCTATAAGTGGCTGAAAGGGAAAGTTAAGAGGCAGTGGCTTAGGGGAACCAATTATCTCTCTCTTCCTACCAGACTTACTAGATCAAGAAGGAAATTGTACTTTTTCAAAATTGAAGTATTTCTTCAATGAGAAAGTGTTGAATTCTGGGACTCTAGAAACAAAAAGTTGAATAGGTCTCCAGTTCAACAGAGAAACTTTCAGCAATCCGAATCAGGAAAACCAGTAAAAGAGCTGTAGCTGGATCTTAAGGGTGTTGGTTAAATCAAGAGTACACTCCAAAATGGGCGAGAATGTCAGAAACAAATTCTACTTGCTTCTGTATCTCCATTCTCTTGGATAATGCATTCACATCTGCTCTCCAAGATATCTCATAACATATTCAGGTTTTGCCAGTTAACAATATTATGTTCTTGTGAATCAGTTTCCAAGTTCACTCTACGAATCATTTAATGAAAGATGCTAGTTACTGTTCCCACTAGACAAATCACAGTGTCAACACAGCTTGCCATAAAAGAAAGAAGAGACCTATATGAATGGTTGAGACTACTAGATTAAAGAAAAGTTCTTGGTTCAAGATGTTTGATCAAGTCTTGATTCTTAAGAGGTAGCTAAGAACTTGATAAAGGGAAAATGTGGGAATTAAGAACTAAATATGTGGAACCCCAAGTCTTCTCTAAGGTTTTTCTGATTCACAAGAAAAAAGGTGGAGCTTTAATCTTGTTAAACTTTCTAACAGATTATAAGTGTAACATTGTTGTCGACAAATTTGACTAATTGTCCATCGCAAAACCCTGATTCAGATAAATTATGAAAGTTTAATAATTGAATGTTTGCAGATGGACCAACTTGAAGGTGAGATTTGTAGGCGAGATGGACCAACCTTGAACTTCATCTTACAGGTAATTCAAATTCTCTAGGTGATATTTGTAGCCAACTTGAAGAAAAATAGACACTGTAAGAAAAAACAATCTAGTGGTAAAGGGTGGCAGATGGACCATCTAACCTGTCAGTTCATTAGATTGGTTATCAGTTTACTCTCATGTCTCCTCCATATTGTACAAGTGCAGCCAAATTTCTTGACATGAAACCCAGGAATCAAACTAAAGGCTGCAAGGCAACAGAATATAAAAGTAACCCACAAACCAATTAAAGCACAAATTTCATTTTAAGCTTCATAAGGTTTAAACTGGGACAAGGCATCAAGGTATCAACCACACAATATTATAATGCATCAAGAAAACCAACATGGAAGGCATAAAACGATATACAATAATGATCAACACACAAAACATAGGCAAAAAGTCATAATTTGAGCAACTATATAGTCTATACTGAAGTATTTGTATTAGGCGGCTATATAAGAGAGTTAAAAAACTTATTTTAGGGCCCTCCACAAAAGTATTTTCCACCAAGATGTACTTCAAGGGAGATCTAATTTGAAGCCATTTGCCCTGAAACACTGACAGACATTAAGCATAATGTTTCTAATATTGAAAAGATATATAAATATGCAGGAAAAGAAAATAGCAACAAAATAGGAATTTATACATTATTACATATCAATTCTTAATTCCTATCTCCTCAAAACAAAAGAAAAGAAAAAGAAAAAAATATTAATTTTTAATTGATAAGCATAATGGTGTACTTATAGAAAATTTACCATCTTTTCCCTTATTAGATAACTGGCACAAATTATAAAAGAAAAAGAAAAATTGAAACAAAACAATAGTACACAGCATGTTCCAACAATATTACACAAACCATATACCTGCTAAACACTCGACATATTGCGTCCACATTACATCATCTAAACCGCGGGCTAATGATGAAAATCATGCCTTTAGTTGATAAATGGATCAGGGAAAACAAAAGTTATCAAGATCCTTCCATCAAGGTACTTTTACCTCCAACATCCAGCTCGTTTCAAGAGTTCATAGTGAACGTGAGGCCCTATGAAAAATCTGGTACCATAGTTGTATACATTGTTCAAGTGCTGACCGAGACTTAAAGGGAAATGATTTAAAAGCACTCTTTTACAAGTTTATGCCTAACAGGAGTTTGGAGGCGCGGCTGCATCCTACACTAGATGTGGCACAAAACCATCATATGTGCAAGCTAGATCAGTAAATCTAATTCAAATGTTATATATAGTCATAAATGTTATCGACACATATGAGTATCTCCATCCCCATTGCCAAATACCGCTCCGCTAGTTGACTGCCTAAGCTCATGTATTTTCAAAATTATGAAGTATCCATCTAGTTTTCATTTCACTTGACATAAAATTATTTCAAGTTCATCCTACTGATTTCTGCATTGCAGTAAAGGTCCAAACCAGGCACAAATTTCTCAATTATACAAGAGCACACATTCATCATTCAAAAAACTTGTGTAACAAACAGACATACTGTAAAATTCTGCTTAATCTTTTAACATGAAGCCAACAATGTAAAATCAACGGCCATTACACCAATTTCTACATTCAAAAGAATAAAATTTCAAGAATATAGTTAGCACTATTCCATTCTAATACCTACATTTCCTTGTATTTGCACAGAGAGTACAAAAGAAGAGATTTTTTCAACATGAAGCTAAAAATGTGAAATCCACTAAAAAGGTGAACTTTTTTCTTATATACAGAAGAAAAATTTTCAGGAGTAAAGTTAGCATTAATCCGGTATAATACCTACATTTTCTCGGTATAAAACAACAAACCTCACATTCACAAGTAGGCAGCGAGAAGCGCTCTGACAGCGAGAATGAACCGCGGCGGCGGGTGGCGGGCCCACCGGTCCGCGGCAGCCCTAGCTATCTCGCGGGCCTCCGCCCTCAGCCGCTCGACCTCCGCCCTCTGCGCGGTGAGAACGCCCTGCATCTCGAGGAGTTGCTGCTTGAAAGGGGCGAACCTCGCCTCCAACTGGCGCCTCTCCTCGGAAGTCCTCGCCGCCGACGACATCTCGGCCATCAACCGCCACGCGTCAGCGGCGGAGGCCTCGTTGGCCGCCAGCACCCGCTCGATTCGCTCCAGCCTCCGGAGCGCTGGCCCCGCCATTGCGATAGAGAGAGAGCTTCGAATTGAGGGAAGGGGAGGACAAAATTCGGCCCTAGGGTAAGAAAAAGGAAGGCCATTTATATTTTTGAGAAAGGGGAAGGCCATTTTTATTGTGTGAGCTTTTTTGGTTTCTTGTGGTTCAATCTAAAACTCTCATATTTTCTTAAACATAGTTTATTTATTTTCTCTAAACATAATTTATAATATTATATAAGTTAATTACTCATGCTTTTTTTCAGAAAAAAGAAGAATTAAAATAATATCTTAATTGGCCACAAAATTTTTAATATAATTGCATAACACTATTAAGATTTTAAAAAAAGTCTGTGAAACACCACTTGATCATGTAGACATACGTTTAGTGTAGAATTTTCTCTAAAAAATGAACACATAAGAAAAAAAATTGTTTGGACATTTTATTATGAAAAATGAGATTATATATATTTTAATTATTTTATTATTTATTTGTTGTCAATAATATCTTCGTATTCTAATTTTTTATACAATTTGATAAAGAATATTTTGTTGGCCCAAGGGTACACTCTCCAGTCATGCTTTCATGATTACAAATCACATGAAGTTATTCGGTGCTAATCAAGTTCAAGTGTTTAAGTTTTTCAGCTTCAGATAATTTGTTTTACTCTTCCTTATAAGGAAAGTGTCCAGGTCGCAAGATCACTCAAGGATGGGATTCAAGTTTGAACGATCAAAATTGACATTCGAAGAAGCCCACTTGAAAATTGCTTGAAGACTTATAAAATCAATGTAAGAAGATAGATTGTTAAGTGTAGAATATAGAGTTGATGCTCAAGAAGTCACACATAAAATATAAGTTTTTCATATCTAGTTTTTCGGTTTTGGTATTTTACAAGGTTTGATTTTGATACATGTTCTATATTTCAAAATTTTATATCTTATTTCAAACATGTATCTCATAGCCTATGTGTTACAAAATCACATTTCAAACTGGTTTAAAATATTTAAAAATGAATTCTATGTAAAAACTTTCTTTAAAATACTTTTTGGGTTGGGTCGGTCGATCGGCCGGTCGACCGGACCAACGCATCAGAAATGCACTATAGGGAGCCTTTGCACCTGTGCATGTGCACGTTTGTCGGGCGATCGACCGGTCGACCGTCAAACCTACCAGTCCACCGATCAATCGACTGACTGTCAGAATTTGGAGCACCCTAGTCTCCGGTGAGATCGGACGACCGAGCAATCGACTGACAAGTAACGACCATTTTTTGTTTTAGGTAGCTGGTTGACCGAAGTTCTGCAACTGTTACAGTAACGGCTAGTTTTTAATTCTGAAACTTTTAACTTTTTCTACAACAGGTATATTTACTCTTTTTGGGTTTAATCACTCTCTTAATACCCTGATAGACCCCTCTAATGGTATTTATCACTTTCCTATATATATGGTTCTTTTGGAGAGGATTAGAAATCTTTTGATTCTGGGAAATATTTGAAAAATCAAGTTTATTCAAAAGAGAAAGTTTTCTAATTTTCTTGTTTCAAGTGCTCTCATTTTCAATCCAATTTCTACAAGTTTTTAACTCTTAAATTCATTCATTTCAACTAAATTTTCTCTCTCACAAAACTTCTTGAGCTTCATTTCTCATTCTATACTATAGAAAACTGTAAAAGAAAGTGTTTGTGATCTTTATGGTCATCAAGAGCTTGTAAATCTCATTGGCTTTGTGCTACCTCTTGTGTAGAGAATTGAGAGTTGGAGTTGGGTACACCAGTTTGGTATAGACCTTATAGTTCCTTTGTGAAGGTTCCTTTGTGGAAGATCCTTAGTGGATAGTGAAATCCTTCGCGTGGTGAAGGCGGAGACGTAGATCTTCGTGCTTGAACCTCGAAACAAATCTCTTGTGTTTGCGATTGCTTTTCTTGCTCTACTCTACTTGCTATTGTTTACAGTTGTGTTTTTACGTTCATTGCACTTGCTATTCATTTCTTACATCATCTCTACTTGTCGGTTTTTCTCTCTCAGTCAAGAAGGCAATTGACCACCTCAACTCATTGTCTAGAGAAATATAGAGGAGAAGTTCTAAAGCCCTTCATAGGGAATCCGATTTCACTTCTTGATTTGAGTTAACCGTTTGCACCACTTCTTTTAATTGATTTACATTTCCGCATTTGATTAGAATTAATCTATTCACTCTCCCTCTAGGTGTACTTTCAATTGATATCAGAGCCAAGGACTCTAGTTTTTTTTGGTTTAACCTCCTCAGAGAGATCTACTAGATAATCACTCACTTATTCATTTGCTTGTTTATCACACTAATATACATGGCTGAAGGTATTAAGAATCCACCCAAGTTTGCTGGACTTAATGAAAAGTTAAGCTGACCATTTTCTTGCAATCCCTATAAAGTCGGGTTGCAAAGGTGGTGACTAAACCATTTAGTGCACCCGATGGTGATGAGGACACTTGGTCCGAAATTGTCACCAAAGAGTTTGATGCTAATGCTAAGGCACACTATGCTTTGCTTCAAGCCTTGAATGATAATAATATTGCTAGGGTACAAGTGAAAAAAAAACACCTAGAGGGGGTGAATAGGTGTAAGTGCTAATCTAGGAACTAAATGCGCTAAATGTGGAAGCTAATGCAAATTTTGCAACACACTTAATACAATCAACAAGTGTAGTCGAATTCCCCGTGAAGGGCTCTGGACTAACTCCTCTTGATTCCCCTTGAATGGGTTGAGGTGCTATGTGAAGCTCTTGTTGATTAAGTACAAGTGAGGCACACACAAACAACCAAGCATATACAAGATATAGCAATGCGAATTATGCAAGGCACAACACAAGCAAATAGATATGTATGATATGAATTATGCTCAACACAAACAAATATGATATGATGTTATGAATGATGCTTTGCACAAAATAAAGAGAGAGAGTTGAGAGACAAGTGGATCAAACGCAAAGGCCAAGATATGTTTCGAGGTTCGAGCACCTTGCTCTACATCCCCGCCTACCCACCGTGTAGGATTTCCAATCCACTATAACGTCCACCGAGGGAACCTTCACCGAGAAGGATTTTTACAACAAGGGAGTACCGAACTCCTCTCTCAAACAACCACCTCACAACCGAGGGGTAGGCCCGTAGCCAATACAACCAACAACCAACACCTCTACCGAAGAGGTTACAAACCAAACTCCACCTCACACTTGAGGGAGCAAACCAATCACCCGATCACCTCTACCTAAGAGGGATACACAAAGAATAAGGGTGTTTACAACAAGTGGTTCCAAAGACCACAAACTCAAACTCTCTTTCTTTTTCTCTTTTTCCACAAAACAAGGATCCTAATAGATTAGGATAGTATGATAGCTCAAGTGTGGAAACAAGGTGTTTTTGGAAACAAGCAACAAAGAAAAACTATTAGGGAAATCTCTTGTAAATGATAGAAAATGAAAATCAATACAATCTCCCAAAACCCTAGTTTTCTTTGATTTTTCAAAAACCCAAAACAATAAGATGAGAGTTTAAAGTTAAAGCCCAAAAACTCTTTTAAAAACTTGTTTTAAACTCTGGAAAACTGGGATTTTTTCTCTTGTAAAAACCTTAACCAAAAACCCAAAGAGATGGGGTTTATATAGGCCAAACCAGAAACTAGCCGTTAGGCTGATGTGGCAGCCTGACAGGCTGACGGTCGACCGCCACGGTCAGAAATGTGACCGTTGGGCAACCACGGTCGACCGGCCCGGTCGACCCAAACAAACAGAGAGCACTGCTCTCAGATCGGTCGACCGTCCCAAAGCTGCCAAACGTGCACAGATTTGTGCACGTCGGTCGACCGTCCCGGTCGACCGACTTCAGCCTAGTCGACTTGGTCAGTTGACTTAGTCGACTGGTTGAAGCCTGGAACAGAATTCTGGGACAGAAAAATAGTTTAAAAATATTTTGAAAAATCTTTTAAGTCTTCTAAAAATTCACAAAACTTGTTTTAACATTTTGTATTGAAACACAAACAAGTGATAAAAATTTCAAGACATATATCAATCATATCAATTCATTTTTGAGTCTTGCAAATTTTATCAAAAACAAAACTTGTATTTTTATCAAACTTGATTTTTCAATACATGAATAGGATAGTCAAAATAAGTTTGTCTAGCAAGTTTAAAGCATGTATGTATATCTAGAACATATCTAATATACATAAAAATAAAGTAAACTTGTTTTGATCTACTATTCATGAAACCAAAATCCAAAACATAAATCTTGTGTGTGTTGGTGCACTTGAGCATATCAACTATACTAAACTTTACAAATGGATCTAAAACACACTATCTAAACTATGGATACCTAAATCTTCTTGATGATCTTCATCTTCAAGTTGACTTGCTCCAAAACTCCATCCATGAGCTAGGCAATGTATGATCTTGAAGCTTTGCCCTGGAATCACTATGAAAAGCTTCTAAACTCCTTGTTGAAGCTAATCACCAACTAATATCTTGGTTAATGATCTGAAACTTAAACAACACAAGATTATTAGTAAACATAACTACATGAGTTAATCATCATCAAACTAGGGTGGAAGGCCTTTGGGCCAACAATCTCCCCCTTTTTGATGATGACAAAACTCATGGAGTTATATATGCATGGATTAAAGTTAAGCTTCAAAGAAGCTCCCCCTTAACTCATGCATAAACAAAAATAAAAATATATGACAATGCATACCAATTTAAACTTTCAATAAAACATGAAACACAAATCTTTATGTATTATAGTTATGCATGAACATAGTGATTCCAAAACATGCATACTCAACATATGTATGCATCATCATGCATAAAACATATAAACATATTTTAGAAGCTCTAGATGCCAATTAAATTAATAAAACATTTAACAAAAACACTAGAAGCTCTAGATACTAATAAAACTTAATATATGCAAAAACATAAGTATGCATATATAAACACCAAATTATTCTCCCCTTTTTGTCAATCATCAACAAAGGGGTAAACAATAAAAAACAATAAAATGAGGGGTAAAAATCTTTCTCCCCTTTTAAGTCAATCAAAACAATACAAACAATGTTCTTCCCCCTTTTTGTCTAAAACAAAAACAAGGTCAATAAGGGGTGACTTTAAACAACATGATATCAATAGAAAAATATGTCAATGAAGCATCTTGATACCATAGAAAAGTAACAAAAAAAAATATTGATACCAATTTTAAGCAAAAACACATGAAACATCTTGATATCAATTGAAATTAAACATAATAAATCTTGAATGACTAAACACACATATTTTGATACCAATTGTAAATCATTTTCATTTTAAACATGGGATACCAATATGAAATTTTCAATCATAAAGTAAGGGAGTGGGAAACAAATACCAATTGAAAAATCACCAATTTGAAAGACAAAATTAAGTTTTCTCCCCCTTTATGAAATACCAACTAAAATGATGCATGCTCTGATACCAATTGAAAAAAACACCTAGAGGGGGTGAATAGGTGTAAGTGCTAATCTAGGAACTAAATGCGCTAAATGCGGAAGCTAATGCAAATTTTGCAACACACTTAATACAATCAACAAGTGTAGTCGAATTCCCCGTGAAGGGCTCTGCACTAACTCCTCTTGATCCCCTTGAATGGGTTGAGGTGCTATGTGAAGCTCTTGTTGATTAAGTACAAGTGAGGCACACACAACAACCAAGCATATACAAGATATAGCAATGCGAATTATGCAAGGCACAACACAAACAAATAGATATGTATGATATGAATTATGCTCAACACAAACAAATATGATATGATGTTATGAATGATACTTTGCACAAAATAAAGAGAGAGAGTTGAGAGACAAGTGGATCAAACGCAAAGGCCAAGATATGTTTCGAGGTTCGAGCACCTTGCTCTATATCCCCTCCCCGCCTACACCACCGTGTAGGATTTCCAATCCACTATAACGTCCACCGAGGACTCCCACCGAGGGAACCTTCACCTAGAAGGATTTTTACACCAAGGGAGTACCGAACTCCTCTCTCAAACAACCACCTCACAACCGAGGGGTAGGCCCGTAACCAATACAACCAACAACCAACACCTCTACCGAAGAGGGTTACAAACCAAACTCCACCTCACACTTGAGGGAGCAAACCAATCACCCGATCACCTCTACCTAAGAGGGATACACAAAGAATAAGGTTGTTTACAACAAGTGGTTCCAAAGACCACAAACTCAAACTCTCTTTCTTTTTCTCTTTTTCCACAAAACAAGGATCCTAATAGATTAGGATAGTATGATAGCTCAAGTGTGGAAACAAGGTGTTTTTGGAAACAAGCAACAAAGAAAAGCTACTAGGAAAATCTCTTGTAAATGATAGAAAATGAAAATCAATACAATCTCCCAAAACCCTGATTTTCTTTGATTTTCCAAAAACCCAAACAATAAAGATGAGAAGTTTAAAGCCCAAAACTCTTTTAAAAACTTGTTTTAAACTCTGAAAAACTGAGATTTTTTCTCTTGTAAAAACCTTAACCAAAAACCCAAAGAGATGGGGTTTATATAGGCCAAACCAGAAACTAGCCGTTAGGCTGATGTGGCAGCCTGACAGGCTGACGGTCGACCGGCCCGGTCGACCGCCAACGGTCAGAAATGTGACCGTTGGGCAACCACGGTCGACCGGCCCGGTCGACCCAAACAAACAGAGAGCACTGCTCTCAGATCGGTCGACCGTCCCAAAGCTGCTAAACGTGCACAGATTTGTGCACGTCGGTCGACCGTCCCGGTCGACCGACTTCAGCCTAGTCGACTTGGTCAGTTGACTTAGTCGACTGGTTGAAGCCTGGAACAGAATTCTGGGACAGAAAAACAATTTAAAAATATTTTGAAAAATCTTTTAAGTCTTCTAAAAATCTACAAAACTTGTTTTAACATTTTGCATTGAAACACATCAAGACATATATCAATCATATCAATTCATTTTTGAGTCTTGCAAATTTTATCAAAAACAAAACTTGTATTTTTATCAAACTTGATTTTTCAATACATGAATAGGATAGTCAAAATAAGTTTGTCTAGCAAGTTTAAAGCATGTATGTATATCTAGAACATATCTAATATACATAGAAATAAAGTAAACTTGTTTTGATCTACTATTCATGAAAACCAAATCCAAAACATAAATCTTGTGTGTGTTGGTGCACTTGAGCATATCAACTATACTAAACTTTACAAATGGATCTAAAACACTATCTAAACTATGGATACCTAAGTCTTCTTGATGATCTTCATCTTCAAGTTGACTTGCTTCAAAACTCCATCCATGGGCTAGGCAATGTATGATCTTGAAGCTTTGGCCCTGGAATCACTATGAAAGCTTCTAAACTCCTTGTTGAAGCTAATCACCAACTAATATCTTGGTTAATGATCTGAAACTTAAACAACACAAGATTATTAGTAAACATAACTACATGAGTTAATCATCATCAAAACTAGGGTGGAAGGCCTTTGAGCCAACAACAAGAACAACAACCATTGTCCCGAGTATTTGGGGTAGGCTACATGAACCAAAAGAGAATTACGCCGGATCGGGCACATGGATCAGCTTTCTCCGCTCATTCCTATCAATATGACCTTTAGCCTCTATATCTTGTCGTATTATCTCCATCCATATTTTCTTCAGTCTCCCCTCCGCTCTTTTAACTTGCCCTAATTTGATATGCTCTACTCGCCAGACTGGCGCATCTGTAGGTCTACGTCGCACATGACCAAACCATCATAGGAAATTTTCTCTCATCTTCTCTTCTATAGAGGCTACGTCTATCTTAGTACGAATATCCTCATTTCTCACCTTATCTCTCCTCGTGTTACGACACATCCAATGAAGCATGCGCATCTCTGCTACACTCATCTTCTGGGCATGATATCTCTTTACAGCCCAACATTCTGTGTCATATAACAAAGCTGGCCTAATAGCAGTCCGATAAAACTTTTTCTTCAGCCATAACGGAATATTACGATCACATAAAACTCCTGTTGTGCTCCTCTATTTCAACCAGTCGGCTTGAATCCTATGATTGACATCACTATTGATCTCCCCATCCTTTTGGATAATAGAACTCAAGTACTTAAAATGATTACTCATCGCTACTTCTTGATCATCTAATGTCACAATACTATAATCTCAGATTATCTGTTTACTGAATTTATACTCCATATACTCTATTTTGGTCCTACTTAATTTAAAATCTCGAGATTTTAGAGTTTGCCTCCATAACTCCAATTTTGCATTTACCCCAGCTCTCATTTCATCGACTAGGACAATAATTAGCAAATTGCATACACCTCGGTATTTCATCCTGAATAGCTCTAGTAAGCTCATCCATCACTATGACAAATAAGAATGGACTCAATGCAGATCCTTGGTGCAATCCAATTATGATAGAAAAATTACTTGTTATGCCTCCACAAGTTCTAACATTTGCCACTACTCCATCGTACATGTCCATGATTATGTCAATATATTTGATGGGGACTCCCTTTTCATCAATGTCCACCATAATACCTCTCTTGGCACCTTATTATAAGCTTTTTATAAATAAAAAAAGACCATACGTAAATTTCTCTTCCTCTCCCGAAATCGCTCTATAAGTTGACGAAGCAAATGAATAGCCTATGTCGTCGATCGCCCCGGCATGAACCCAAACTGCTTTTCTAATATTTTAACATTCTGCCTTAGGTGTATTCAATTACCCTTTTCCAAAGCTTCATGGTGTGACACATGAGTTTTATTCCACGATAGTTTGAACAACTCTGGATATCACCATTGTTCTTATAGAGAGGTACTAGGGTACTCTTCCTCCACTTATTTGGCATCTTTTTAGTTAGTAAGATCTTGTTAAAGAGGTTTGTCAGTCATCTCACGCCCATCTCTACTAAGCATCTCCATACCTCAATAGGAATTTCATCTGAGTCAACTGCTTTCCTTGACTTCATCCTTTTTAAGGCCTCTTTAACTTTAGATACGCTAATTCTGCGCATATAATTACGGTTCATATCTTGGCATTGAATGGTAAGGTGATCCAAATCCTGAGTAGAACTACCATTGAACAATTTGTCAAAATACTCTCTCCATATTTTTTTGATTTCTTCATCTCGAACTAAAATCTTCTGATCCTCATCTTTGACACACCTCACAGTACATAAGTCTCTAGTCTTTCTCTCCCTTATTCGAGTAATTCTATATATATCATTTTCAACCTCTTTGGTGTCCAACTTCTCATACACTTCTTTGTACACTTTAGCTCTTACATTCTGAACAGTTTTCTTAGCCTCCTTCTTGGCTAGCTTGTACCTCTCAAAACTCACTCCATCACAATTTTTCTTCAAATCTCTGTAGGAGTTTCGTTTGATCTAAATGACAACTTTTACCTCTTCATTCTACCATGATGTATCCTTACATGGTGGAGCACCATCCCGTGACTCACCAAGTACATCTTTAGCTACTCTTTTAATGCAGCTAGCAATTTTGTTCCATGTTGTATTGAGATCATCTTGGGCTTTCCAATCTGCTTCATGTACTACTCGATCTATAAAAACTCCTTGATTACCTTCTTTTAGCCACCGCCACTACTTAATCTTAGGATCTAACTAATATTTAATCTTTCTAAATCTCTTTCTAATCTGGATATCTAAAATTAAGAGTCTATGTTGGGTTACTACACTCTAACCCGGTACTACCTTACAATCCATACAACAACCTATATCTACTTTCCTAGTTAAAAAGAAATCTATTTGGCTCGCACTTGATCCACTTCTAAAAGTGATCAAGTGAGACTCTCTCTTCCTAAACTAAGTATTCGCTAAGATCAAATCATAGGATAAAGCAAAATCTAGAATCGATTACCTAGTTCATTTCTTTTCCCAAAATCAAATCCTCCATGTACACTATCAAACTCATAATGACTAGTTCTTACATGCCCATTAAGATCACCGCCTATGAAAAGCTTTTCTCTAATGGGTATGTCTTGCACTATCTCATCTAAATCCTTCCAAAATTGATGCTTACTAGAGTCATCAAGTCCTACTTGTGGTGCATAGACACTAATAACATTTAATATTTTCCTACCTAAAGTAAGTTTAATTAGTAAAATTCTATCACCATTTTTCCTAACCTCCACTACATTCTCAAGCAATTGTTTATCCATGATTGCACCCACTCCATTATGATTTCTATCTCTATCAGTATACCAAAGTTTATAACCCCAAGGCTATATAATTCTAACTTTTTCACCTATTAGTTTTCTGCATACACAAAATACTAACATTCCATTTAACCATAGCATCAACTAACTCTGCGAATCTACTTGTAAGAGAACCAATATTCCATGATGCTAACTTAATTTTATATTCATGAGCTAACTTTTTTACCCTCACCCGCTCATAAAAGTGTGGGAGCCCTTACTCATTTGACACCACATTTGGGCGCCGATGTGGCGCGTCGTTTCTAGACGATGACCTAACAACCCTTGTCCACTTTTCACTACACTCGGGTTCTGATGCAGCGCATCGCTCAGTAGGGAATGCCCCAACGAAATTTAGTTCTTAGTTCATGTTTATAGTATGTGACAATATTTTACGTTGGCTGTCACAGGCATACCACAACCCTCCTCCTTTATCCTGGCTTGAGACAGGCAGTGAATGGTGCACTGGCGGAGTTAATGATATTGCAAGGGTAATTCATTGCAAATTCGCCTACGAGATTTGATCACACTTGGTTGTTACACACAAGGGGACATCACAAGTCAAGAGAGTTAAGATTGATCTTTTGCATTCTCAATATGAAATTTTTTCATGAATGAGAATGTCCATTGATGACATGATTATCAAGTTTACTAAAATTACAAATGATCTTGCTTCTTTAGGTGATGAAATTAACAATGACCAAAAGGTGAGGAAAGTCATATGTGCATTTCTACCATCATGGGAGGTCAAGTCTAATACTTTGAAGAAGTTAAATGATAAGAAAAAGATGAAGCTTATTGGTCTCATTGGGAATTTAAAAACTCATGAGATGGAAAAAAAAAAGGCTAGAGAGGAGAAGGCACCACAAAAGAAGAAAATTCTTACTTTCAAATCCACTTCTACCATCTCCGATGATGAAGATGATGATCATTTGTCCCTCCTTGTGAAGAATGTAAGAATGATGTACAACAAGGCCAAGTTCAATAACCGAAGAAGATGGCAAGGGAAGAAGGACAAGAAGATTGTTTGTTACAATTGTAGGAAACCTGGACACATCATTACGGAGTGCCCGGAGACCAAACAAACACATAACCTCCAAGAAGGCCTACAAAAAGAAGGCCTTGAAGGCAATATGAGATTCGCTAAAAAAGAAGGCATTGAAGGCAACATGAGATTCACAGAGTGATTCCAAAGAAGAGGTGGACACGGCTAATGTGTGTTTCATGGCAAATAAGAATATACCGGAGGTAACATCTGAATCTTCACTTGATGAATGTGAGTTATCTATGGATGAATCGGGTGAAGCTTTTGAAGAGCTTTTCAACAACTATGATTTTCTTAAAAAGAAGTATTTAAAATAAAAAGGAAAATGAACTTCTTCAAAATTAACTAGTTGCTATTTCTAAAGAAAAAGAACTTTTATCTTCTACACTTCAAAAGACACAAAAGAATTTTGATGCACATAAAATTTCATGCAAAGCTAAATTTCTTATCATTGATGAAAATGAGATTTTCACTTTAAAAAATAAAATCAATACTTTGAGAAATATTTTGAAAATGTGTGAATTTAACAAAGCTAGATTAGAATTCATGTTTCTAAAGAGGCAAACTCAAAGGAAATCACATACTTATCATGTTTCACAGCTCAACACAAGCACATTCACATGCTCATCATACCACTCATGCACATGCTCATCATGCTCACACATCATGCATTTTTATATGTCAAGGTGTATACTTGCACCTATTGTGGCCGCAAAGATTATTTGGCTAAGTTTTGTTACGATATATTGAATGCATTCAATAGTCTTGTATAGGTTCAAAAAACTAACATTTTAGGACCCAAAAAAGTTTAGGTACCAAAATCAACTTTTACTTTATATGATATAGGTACGCACCAAGGCTCCAAGATGTAGGGAGCGGCGATACTTCAATAGTGGTTGCTCAAGGCACATGACTTCGGATATCAACAACTTTGCAACTCTATCAAGGTATCATGAGGGTGGCTCCGTCACCTCGGAGATGATTCAAAGGGTAAAGTCATTGGTATAAGTACTATGAAGATTGGCTCATCTCCTTTGATGGAATTGTTGTTTTGGTAGATGGACTTAAATATAATTTATTAAACATTAGTCAATTATATAACAAAAGCTTAAGGGTTATATTTGATGACTCTACTTGTGACATTTTAGACAAGAAAATAAATACTTGTGTTCTTTCTGATTTTCGTGAAAAAAATGTTTATATGATTGATATTCTTAATTTAGAATACAATGCCACTTGTTTGAATGCTTTTAATAAAAATTCTTAGTTATGGCATAGGACACTAGGCCATATTTCATTTGATCATCTATCCCAAATTAATTCTAAAGAATCAGTAAAGGGTATTCCTAATTTGAAATTTTAAAAAGGACCACAGTTTTGATGCATGCCAATTTGAAAAACAAACCAAGTCCTCTTTCAAATCAATCAAGGATATCATGACATCAATAGATTTAGAATTGATACATATGGATTTGTTTGGTCCAATTAAAATAAAAAGTCTTAGTGGTAATCGATTTGTTTTTATTTTATTTGATGATTTCTCAAGATTTACGTGGGTTTTCTTTTTGAGACATTAAAATGAAGCTTTTTTGCATTTTAATGTTTTTCGAAAAAGGGTTGAGAAAAGAAATTTTCCGATTTTACTCATTAGGAGTGATAGAGGTGGTGAGTTTGTAAACTACTCATTTATTACTTATTGTGAAGAAAATAGAATCAAATATAAACTTTCATGTCTTAGAACTCTACAACAAAATGGAGTCGTTGAAAGGAAGAATCACACTCTTCAAGAGATGGTTAGGACAATGATTAGTGAATATGGACTCCCTCAATATTTATAGGCTGAGGTCGTACACACCTCATGTTACATATCAAATAAAATTTATTTTTGTAAAAATACTTCTAAAACCCTTTTAAGATTTATTACTTGAGAAAACCAAATGTTTCCTACTTTATGATTTTTGGATGTAAATGCTTTGTTTTGAATACCAAAGATAATTTAAGAAAGTTTGATTCAAAATTCTTTGAAGCTATTTTGTTGGGTATTCAAATACTAGTAAGGCCTATAGAGTCTTCAATATGTCAACTTTGACTATTGAAGAGTCTATGCATGTAAAGTTTGAGAAATCTAACTCTCTTGTGAAGAATATTATAAAGATTGATTCCTCATGTGAAGACATTGAAAAGATTTCATTGAAGAACTTGCCGGCTCAAGAAAATGAAGACAAACCAAAGATAATACAAATGGTGAAGTCCAAGATGTTGAAGTGGAGTCAAGTCAATCACTTTCAAAAGATTAGAGATATGCTAGTAGCCATCCCAAGGATCTCATCATAGGTGATGTGTCCAAAGGGATAACTAATCGTTCTAAACTCCATGAAATTTGTGATCATTTTGCATTTATTTTTCATATTAAACTCAAGAACATCCTCGAAGCCGAGGGCGACTCATATTGGTTGCTTGCAATGTAAGAAGAGCTCAATCAATTTGAGCGCAACCAAGTTTGGCACCTTATTCCTAGGCCCCATGATAGACCAACTATTGGTACTAAATGGCTTTTTAGAAATAAGTTGGATGAGTCAGAAAATGTTATTAGGAATAAAACTAGGTCAGTGGCCTAAGGTTATACCCAAATTGAAGGCATCGATTTTGAGGAAACCTTTGCACCCTAGCATGGATAGAAGCCATACGAATGACACTTGTCTTTACTTCTTTAAAGATTTTAAGCCTTTTCAAATGGATGTTAAAAGCACATTTTTTAATTGTTTTATTGAAGAGGAAGTGTATGTTGAACAACCCCCCGGGTTTGTTGATTCTACACTGAGGATTTTATTTTTAAATTTGATAATATTTTATATGGTTTAAAACAAGTTCTAAGAGCTTGGTATGAAAGATTGAGTTGTTTTCTTGCTGAAATTTTAGTAAAGGTCAAATTTACACTACATTATTTACAACATACAGACAATGATATCTTGATAGTGTAAGTTGAAATATCACCTAGAGGGGGGGTAAATAGGTGATGGCTAATCTAATGGTCACTTATGAACAAATGATGCGGAATTAAAACTAAGATGACCAAATAAAACTTCTTTTAATTAAACACTTATGTATAACACAAGAGTGTTGCCGAATTCCCTTTGCAGGGCTCTGGACAAGCTCCTCTAGATTCTCCTTGAAATGGGTTGAGGTGCCGCGTTGGCTCTCTGGTTGAATACTAGTGTTAACAACAATCCCAAGTAAGTATAGCAATTATGAGCACAAGGGTATATCATGCATATAAGAGATAAAGACTATAAAGTAATGCAAGATATAAGAGACAAAGAGAGAAAGAGAGATAGAGTAAGCAATCGCAAACACAAAGGATTTGTTTCGAGGTTCGAGCACACTTGCTCTACATCCCCGCCTTCGACACACGAAGGATTTCCACTATGCAAGATCCCAATGGATCTCTCCTCGGTGCCGCAACACCTACAAGCCCTCGGACTCCCAAGTCCCGTACACACGCAAGCTCCCACAAGCTTGCCGAGGCCGCACCTCGAACCAACGAGTTCACAACCGAACTCCAAACCACCACGAGCACACTTGCCCGTCTCCTCAAAGTACAAGGATGAAATCTTTGATGATCTACAATACTTTGATCATCAATTACAAACTCTCACTACAACACTCTCCTATAGGATAGATATAATGGATGCTCAAGTGTGGTGTGAGAAAATCAAGGATTAGAAAGGTGGAGAAAAAAAAAACTCAAAGAATCACACTTTAAATTACTCTTGATAAATTCTCCCTTTTGATTGGAAGTATTTGCACTCAAATATGTGGAGAAACTCTGTTAAAAGGATGGAAAAACTGGCTTAGAAATCTCCAAAAATCTTAGCTCAAAACAATGACCAAACCCCCTTTTATAGAGGCCAGAAAAAATATGACCGTTGGGGTCTGTCAGAGCTGCCGGTCGACCGGCCGGTCGACCGCCAACGGTCAAAAATCCGACCGTTGCAGCCTCCGGTTGACCGGTTGGTCGACCGAAACAAACAGAGAGCAGAACTCTCTGCAGCGGTCGACCGTCCGGTCGACCGGACCACTGTGCTGACAACGTGCACAAGGCTGTGCACGTCCGGTCGACCGTGGGTCGACCGCCCTTGGTTCGGTCGACCGCCCGGTCGACCGGACTGGCCTGTCAGCCAATTTCAGGTCTGGAAAACTGGTTTAAAAAATTAATTTTAAAATCTTTTAACACTTATAAAAATTCCATAAACTTGTTTTAACATTCTATATTGAAAACCAAACTTGTGATAAAAATTTTCAAGACATATATCAACATATTCATATCATTTCAGCGTCTTGCAAATTTTATCAAAAATCAAAACATGTATTTTCCAAACTTGGTTTTCATAACTTCACAAAATATAAAAACAAGATATTTGATTTCATTTTAAAGCATAGTGTGTATGGATATGATCCACTACACAATCATAATGTAATATCTATGTTTTTGTCATAAAGCTCTAAACTTGATTTTGGATAAAAGATATGTATATATGAAAATACCAAAATCCAAATAGTATTTTGTCACAAAGAAAAATCTTTTCTAACTACAAAATCTTTTATGAAAACAATTCTAAATCAAAAGTGTGTGTGCATGGTATACTTGAGCAATCCACCAACTATCTATCCTTTACATTTTTGACTAAACAAAAAACTAAATCTTATACCTAGACACAAGTCTTCATCTTCTTGAAGTCTTCACTTGAAGGCTTCTCATCTTCTTGACTTGGTCCAAATGCAATCCACCGAGCTCATCTCTAGATGTGTTCTTGATGCATAGGCTCGTGAATCAACCGGTGCTAGCTTCCAACTTGACTTTAAATCCTTTGTTGAAGCTCCACACCTACTAAGATCTTGATAATGAATCTGTCACTAATTAAACACAAGATCATTAGTAATCATAACTTCATGAGTTGATCATCATCAAAACTAGAGTGATAGGCCTTTGGCCAACAATCTCCCCCTTTTTGATGATGACAAAACTCATGAGGTTATATATGCATGGATTAAAGTAAAGCTTCAAGGAAGCTCCCCCTTAACTCATGCATAACAATAAATAATAAGATATGACAAAAAAACTCATCAATATGTATGCAAATGATGGAGATGAAACAAAATAAATCTTTTTCTCCTATTTGCAAAACAAAAACATATATGCATAAATAACAAGGAAGACAAATACTTCTCCCCCTTAAGTAATGAAATCATGCATATAGCTCAAATACTTCTCCCCCTTTTTGTCAATCATCAACAAAGGGTTCAAAGTAAAATACATCAAACAAATTTTCTCCCTTTTTGTCAAAAACAAAGTCATCAAAGAGGGGTGATACAAATCAATCAAAAAAAGATTATATGCGATATACATTCATGAAGAGGAAGACGCTAAGTTAACTTCCCTACACATATGCATTACATGAAGAAGGGATGACAAGCCCTAACTCACATAACACATATTATGTAATACATAAGAGGAGATGTGAAGCTCCCCCTACACACGTATATCATATAAAGAAGAGTTGTCAAGCTCCTCAATTTATAATATACTCAACATGAATCCATATGTAAGAGAGATGTCAAGCTCTCCTTGCATATAGGAAATACAAATCAAACATTTTGAACTTTTCTTATGAAAACAAAATTTTGAAATATCTTAAAATACACAATTTTCTTTTAAGGTACCAAATGTAGAACAATCAAATTTTGAATTTTAATACCAATTTTGAAATACAATGCATAAGCTTGAAAATAAATAAGATTTGGAGTAAGCTAAGCATTAACAACTATTGTGCTTTAAATATGTAAATCAATTTTAGCTTAAGCACACAACAAATCATATATATGTATAAAGGAATTATATCAATGGAAGTGATACATACATATATATATAGGAAAGCAAAATATGAGTATATACAACAAGAATCATATTGATACCAAATGAAAATATCCAATGATACCAATTGAAAAATTAAGCTTAAGTGTATACATCATATAATCTACCATATGAAGAATTCGAACTAGTTAAATGAAAATGTTTAACAACTAGTACGGAGTCCTTCAATCAAGGAATAAATCAAAAGTTTTTCATAAAACACAAGTAAATCACATGGCACTAAAAACACTCTAGTATCCATAAAGTCCATATTGAAAAGATGAGTGTACTAGTGTTATGTGGAACATGGCATTATGAAAAATAGCAACAAAGCTCAATATTCCCTTTTTTTTTTTTAAAAATAGTCACAATTATCATAAATTTTGAAAACATGAAAATCATTAAAAAAATTTTATTATTACACCAAAATTTATATTTCAAGGTATATGTATATTTTGACAACACAATAAGCATACATACATATCCCTAAAACATAATTGAGCCCATATAAGTAGATTTGCAATAAAGGCAAACGACTCAAAAGGTATACATGTATATCTTAAAGTTTGGCAAAATACACATATACATGAAATGAAAACACATGATCATAATACAAATTCAATAAGTGAGAATACAAGTTTAAAGATGTATGTATCATCAAAACTAAGCAATACAAGCACATTTCATGGGTTCAAATAAGCATTCAAGCACAAATATAAATAGATTTATTTGTGGCCCATGATATGTACAAGCATAAATCCTAGTGTTGATAATACTAACATATAAACTAATATTCAATACATGAAGCATCAAATTTTGAGAAAAATAGAATCATGTGTAAATCTCAAAAATTATTTGAAGAATAAATAACTAGTATACATTGTTTTTGAAAAACTAGTTAAAGATCCTTCAATTATAACAAATCTTATGTTTTTCATAAACATAACTAGATACACAGAAATTTAAGCACTCATGGTCTATATGGCTCAAAATATATATATATATATTTTTTAACAAAAGTGTGAGTGTTAAACTAACATGTAAATAGCATTTTTTATGAAAATAGTCAATGAAGCTCAAAAAGATCATAAATCACAAATCAACTCAAAAACATTTTTCATCAAATCACTAATCTTCATGGTATATGTATGATTAATCCAATCCTAACAATACACATACATATCCCAAAATAAAAGAGTCTATTAATGATGTTTGCATGAAGGCAAGAGACTCACGGTATACATGTATATTTATTAGATTTGAATTAAGAATATATATACATGAAGTAAAGCATATAATAAGGCAAAAACATGTATAAAAGAGAATCATCAAAACTAGCCTATACATATGCATATAGTGGATACAAATGAGCATGAAGTTCAATAATATATGAATCAATTGTAATTCACTATTTGTATATGTATACATGCAAGTTTTGATAAAATCTACATTTAAACTAGTTCATACCACATGAAGCACAAATAATCTTAAAACATGAACATGCTATGAATATTATGGATGAACAAGCATGAACATAAAAAATAAGAGTTTAGAAATTGTTACCAACTCCAAAGCTCCAAATATGGTGGTCTTTCCCACCAAAATCTCCTTGATAGCAATGCATCCAAAAGTTTGTCCATCATGTCCATTGCATCCGCTATCAAGGCACCAATCCTCTCACGTTTTGTGAGAGCCCTCACCTACATCAAAATCAAAGGGTGGGGTTTTGGTACCCATACTTTCTTGGGTCCTTTGGGTTTAGCTTATTGCAAGGATCCCAAAATCTTTATACTTAGCAAAATATAAATGAGGTTTTTTATCAAAACAATATTTTGCTAAATGGCCTTTGCGGCCACAATGTGTACATATGTACACCTTAGTATGCTTATGTGTAGGAGTGTGATCATGTTGTGCAACATAAGCAAATGCATGGTTATGAATGTGTGGAGTTTGTTTCTTTGAAAACATTGACTCCAACCTAGAATGATTAAAAGCACAAGAGTTCAAAGTTGAACTCAAACCATCCATTTTATTTTTCAAATTCTTAATCTCATTAGTTGTGGCATGTAAAGTATGGTGAGATAAAGAATCATTTTTCTTTTTCTTTTGAAAAACATTATCCTTTTCTTTTTCAACAAATTTTCTTTTAAAGATTATTTTCTTGTAAAATACTTTCTTTTTGTTGTTCCACCATAGCAATGTCATTTTTTAAAATATTGTTCCCTTCACAAAGATCATTCAATTTTGAAAGCAAGGAAACATTTTCTTTTTTCAAATCTTTATTTTCCTTTTCTAAACATGCAAGTTTATTTCTAAAAGAATCATTTTCTACATGCATGCAATCAAATTTCTTTTTCAAACTTTTGTTATCCTTTTCTAAGCATGCAATGTTATCTCTAAATGAGTCATGTTCTTTATGCATGCAAGCAATGTCCTTTTTTAAAATTTTAATTTCTTTCCTTTTCATGTCATATTTCTCAAGCAATAGTTGGCAAAATGAATTGAGCTCATCATATGACATAATATCATCTTCCTCGGATTCGGAAGTTACCTCAAGGGGGTTATCCCCTTGGACCATGTAGCACTTGTTGGAGGTGTCGCTTCCAACGTCCGAATCACTCCCGGCATAGTATAGATCATTTTCGCCAAGGGAGGTGATGATGTTCCAAGCTACAAAAGTCGATTCAACATTAGAAACCCTAGATAAATAATCATCATTTAGGGTTGACTTGATAGCATGAAGGGCTTTTGCATTAGCCTCAAAATTCTTATCATCTAAAGAATATACATTATTAGTGGTGGCAAGATAGACATGAAATCCTAAGGCTTTAAGGTACAAAGACATCTTAACCTTCCAAATTTAGATGTTAAGGATGTCAAAGGTGGGTGGTGACATGAAATCCATGGTGAGGTGTGTGTGTAAAAATATTGTGATTAGCCTAAAATGAGGATCTTTTACTCTAGGTTGTTAGACCCAAATCAGAGTACCAAGCTCTGATACCAATTGAAATATCACCTAGAGGGGGGGTGAATAGGTGATGGCTAATCTAATGGTCACTTATGAATAAATGATGCGGAATTAAAACTAAGATTACCAAATAAAACTTCTTTTAATTAAACACTTATGTATAACACAAGAGTGTTGCCGAATTCCCTTTGCAGGGCTCTGGACAAGCTCCTCTAGATTCCCCTTGAAATGGGTTGAGGTGCCGCGTTGGCTCTCTTGGTTGAATACTAGTGTTAACAACAATCCCAAGCAAGTATAGCAATTATGAGCACAAGGGTATATCATGCATATAAGAGATAAACACTATAAAGTAATGCAAGATATAAGAGACAAAGAGAGAAAGAGAGATAGAGTAAGCAATCGCAAACACAAAAGATTTGTTTCGAGGTTCGAGCACACTTGCTCTACATCCCCGCCTTCGACACACGAAGGATTTCCACTATGCAAGATCCCAATGGATCTCTCCTCGGTGCCGCAACACCTACAAGCCCTCGGACTCCCAAGTCCCGTACACACGCAAGCTCCCACAAGCTTGCCGAGGCCGCACCTCGAACCAACGAGTTCACAACCGAACTCCAAATCACCACGAGCACACTTGCCCGTCTCCTCAAAGTACAAGGATGAAATCTTTGTGATCTACAATACTTTGATCACCAATTACAAACTCTCACTACAACACTCTCCTATAGGATAGATATAACAATGGATGCTCAAGTGTGGTGTGAGAAAATCAAGGATTAGAAAGGTGGAGAAAAAAAAAACTCAAAGAATCACACTTTAAATTACTCTTGATAAATTCTTCCCTTTTGATTGGAAGTATTTGCACTCAAATATGTGGAGAAAACTCTGTTAAAAGGATGGGAAAAACTGACTTAGAAATCTCCAAAAATCTTAGCTCAAAACAATGACCAAACCCCCTTTTATAGAGGCCAGAAAAAATATGACCGTTGGGGTCTGTCAGAGCTGCCGGTCGACCGGCCGGTCGACCGCCAACGGTCAAAAATCCGACCGTTGCAGCCTCCGGTCGACCGGTCGGTCGACCGAAACAAACAGAGAGCAGAACTCTCTGCAGCGGTCGACCGTCCGGTCGACCGGACCACTGTGCTGACAACGTGCACAAGGCTGTGCACGTCCGGTCGACCGTGGGTCGACCGGCCCTTGGTTCGGTCGACCGCCCGGTCGACCGGACTGGCCTGTCAGCCAATTTCAGGTCTGGAAAACTGGTTTAAAAAATTAATTTAAAATCTTTTAACACTTATAAAAATTTCATAAACTTGTTTTAACATTCTATATGAAAACCAAACTTGTGATAAAAATTTTCAAGACATATATCAACATATTCATATCATTTCAGCGTCTTGCAAATTTTATCAAAAATCAAAACATGTATTTCCAAACTTGGTTTTCATAACTTCACAAAATATAAAAACAAGATATTTGATTTCATTTTAAAGCATAGTGTGTATGGATATGATCCACTACACAATCATAATGTAATATCTATGTTTTTGTCATAAAGCTCTAAACTTGATTTTGGATAAAAGATATGTATATATGAAAATACCAAAATCCAAATAGTATTTTGTCACAAAGAAAAATCTTTTCTAACTACAAAATCTTTTATGAAAACAATTCTAAATCAAAAGTGTGTGTGCATGGTATACTTGAGCAATCCACCAACTATCTATCCTTTACATTTTTGACTAAACAAAAAACTAAATCTTATACCTAGACACAAGTCTTCATCTTCTTGAAGTCTTCACTTGAAGGCTTCTCATCTTCTTGACTTGGTCCAAATGCAATCCACCGAGCTCATCTCTAGATGTGTTCTTGATGCATAGGCTCGTGAATCAACCGGTGCTAGCTTCCAACTTGACTTTAAATCCTTTGTTGAAGCTCCACACCTACTAAGATCTTGATAATGAATCTGTCACTAATTAAACACAAGATCATTAGTAATCATAACTTCATGAGTTGATCATCATCAAAACTAGAGTGATAGGCCTTTGGGCCAACATAAGTATATGTTGATGATATCATTTTTAGATCTACTAATGAAAAGCTTTGTAAGAATTTTGAATCATACATGAAGAAAGAGTTCGAAATGAGTATGATGGGAGAGTTCAACTACTTTCTTGGACTCCAAATTAAGCAAAGGAGTGATGGAATCTTCGTCAATCAAGCCAAGTATACAAGATAACTTATCAAGAAATTTGGGCTAGAAAATGCAAAAATTAGCAAGACTCTCATAACTACCACAATCAAGCTTTACAAGGATGAACATGGTAAAGATATTAACATTAAACTCTATCGTAATATGATTGGTAGTTTACTTTACTTGACGGCTAGTAGGTCGGACATTATATTTAGTTTTTGTTTGTGTGCTAGATTTCAATCTTGTCCTAAAGAGTCTCACTTAATTGGGATAAAACGCGTTATTAGATATCTTAAGGGCACTATTGGAATGGGCTTGTGGTATCTGAAAATCGAACGATTCTCAATGACAAGCTATTCGGATGCCAACTATACCGGTTGTAGTGGATAGGAAGAGCACTAGTGGAACTTGTTAATTTCTTGAAAATTGTCTCATTTCGTGGTCTTTTAAGAAACAAAATTTCGTAGCCCTCTCAACCGCCGAGGCGGAGTATGTTGCGGCCAGGGCTTATTGTGCATAAGTCCTTTGGATGAAACATACTCTCGTTGATTATGATTTGCATTATGATCATATTAAAATATTTTGTGATAATACTAGTACCACTCGTATGACCAAGAATGTAAATCAATATAGTAAGATTAAGCTTATAGAGATTCGATATCACTTTCTTAGAGATCATTATTAGAAGGTGATATTAAAATTGATTATGTTTCTATCAATTTTCAATTAGCAAATATTTTTACTAAACCACTTGGTTATAATAGATTTTCTTTCATTTGTGGTGAGTTGAATATTTGCATTATGGATTCGTGAAATTTTCATTTAATTAGTATTCATATTATATTTAAATTGATATACTACTTTCAATTGTTTATTGGTATCATAAATTCAATTGGTATTTAAATTAGTATATGTTAGTATACTTGTTCTTTCAATTGATATACTACTTTCAATTGGTTTCAAATTTAATACTATAGATTGATATATTACTTCAAATTTTGTTTTACATTTGAATTTGATTAATTGGTGTAATTTCAGTTGGTGTACATTTTTGATGTATGACAAAAAAGGGGAGAAAATTTATGAGTTATTTATTTGAGAAGAGAAGATTTATGATTTAGCAATTATCTCTATTCTCCATTCTCATATTTGTAAGCAATGTTTTCTTTGTTTTGTTTATGGGTTTCTTACTCTTTATTGCATACTTATTTTAGTAGTTGGAGGCATGAAAAAAGGTTAGTCCGTTTATGCATAATATTCTATATTACACACACACACACACACACACACACACACACATATATATATATATGCATATGATTTGCGTTGTTATTGCTATATCTTTTACTCATGAATGATTGAACTTGATAGATAAGCATAATTTTAGAAAGAACTTCCCAAGCTCTTATTTTGCTTGACTTTAATAACTCATGTGTTTTGTCATCATCAAAAAGGGGAGAATATTGGCCCAAGGGTACACTCTTCGATTTTGTTTTGACGATTACAAACCACATGAAGTTATTCGGTACTAATCAAGTTCAAGGTGTTTAAGTTTTTCAGGTTCAAAAGATAGTTTATTTTACTCTTCCTCATAAGAAAGGTGTTTAAGTCTCAAGATCATTCAAGGATGGGATTCAACTTTGAACGATCAAGATTAACTTTCGGAGAAGCCTACTTGAAGATTGCTTGAAGACTTATAGAACTAATGTAAGAAAATAGATTGTTTATGTGTAGAATATAGAATTGATGCTCAAGAAGTCACACACAAAATACAAGTTTTTTTGATTTTGGTATTTTACAAGGATTGGCTTTTGATACAGGTCCTATATTTTCGAAATTTTTATATCTTGTTTCAAACATGTAACTCATAGCCTATGTGTTCCAAAATCACATTTCAAACTGGTTTAAAATATTTAAAAATGAATTTTATATCAAAAACTTTCTTTAAAATACTTCTTGGTTTGGGCCGATCGACCGAACCAGTGCATCAGAAATACACTAAGGGCAGCCTGTGCACTTGTGCATGTGCACAGTTGTTGGGCGACTGACTGGTCAACTGTCAAACCTAGCGGTCGACTGGTCGATCGACCGACTGTCAGATTTTGGAGACCCTAGTCTCGGGTGAGATCGGACGACCGGGCGGTCGACCGATAAGTAAAAGCTATTTTTTGTTTTAGGCAGCCGGTCGACTGAAGTTCTGCAACTGCTACAATAACGGCTAGTTTTTAAATTCCAAAACTTTTAACTTTTTCTCTAGCGGGTATATTTGCTCTTTTGGGTTTAATCACTCTCCTAATACTTTGATAGACCCCTCTAACGATATTTACACTTGTCTATATATGTAGTTCATTTGGAGAGGATTAGAGATAGATAAATCTTTTGATTGTGGGAAATATTTTGAAAAAACAAGTTTATTTAAAAGAGAAAGTTTTCTAGTTCCTTTTTTCAAGTGCTCTCAATTTCAATCCAATTTTTACAAATTTTCAGCTCTTAAATTCATTCATTTCAACTGAATTTCTCTCTCACAAAACTTCTTGAGCTTCACTTCTCATTTTATACTATAGAAATTCTATACTATACGAAGTTGTAAAAGAGAGTGTTTGTGATCACCAATAGCTTGTAAACTTCATTGGCTTTGTGCTACCTCTTGTGTAGAGGATTGAGAGTTGGAGTTGTGTACTCCAATTTTGTGAAGGCCTTGTAGTTCTTTTGTGGAGATTTCTTTGTGAAAGATTCTTAGTAGATAGTGAAATCTTTCATGCGGTGAAGGCGGGGATGTAAAGCTTTGTGATTGAATCTCAAAACAAATCTCTTATGTTTGCGATTGCTTTCTCTCTTGCTCTAATCTACTTGCTATTTCTTATACTTGTGTTTTTACGTTCATTGCACTTGCTATTCATTTCTTGCATCATCTCTACTTTTTGATTTTTACTCTCTCATTCAAGAAGGCAATTGAGTGCCTATACTCATTGTCTAGAGGAATATAGAGGAGAAGTTCTAGAGCCCTTTATAAGGAATCCAACTTCACTTCGTGATTTGAGTTAACCATTTGCACCATTCCTTTTAATTGATTTGCATTTTCGCATTTGATTAGCATTACACCTATTCACTCCCTCTAGGTATACTTTCATATTTTGCTACAGCCACCTACTTTGCTTCATAATTAGAAATAAACTCAACTTCATAATTTTGTTCGCTACAGCCTCATTCACATTAACATAAATTGATTTCTCCCAATCATCACTTCTTTATATATTGTTATTTTCTCTTTTACCCTCCCCTATCACCCCCGATGTTGCTCTCCCCTCAATCTTGACCCCAACACAGAGTTATTCGAGGGTCGCACGGTCAGATCGCCATGGGTGTTAGAAGAGGGGCGGGGAGCCCTCGTTCAGGGTCGGGGGCGGGGCCACTGGAATTTTTTGTATCGTCCTTTTGCAGATTTTTGTTTATTCGTGCTCACAATGAGTTTTTTGTTTGTGTTTAGATCTGGATAACATTAGGGATCTATTCAATGTCAGTGGTATGGGTCAGCTGATGATGATGATGTTGATATGAGGATTGTGACTTATGATCACAGTCCTCTATAAGAACTGACTCTGAAATAGGGATTTTGTGAGAACTGTGATCATGGTTGCAGTGCTAATAAAAAGGACTGGGACCATAATCACAGTCCTCACAAAAACTCAAAAATAGGGTAGTTTGTGAAGATTGTGACACAAAAACTCAAAAATAGAGCATTTTGTGAGGACTGGGACCTTGGTCACACTCCTAATAAAGAGGACTGTGATCATGATCACAATCCTATGAAGACTCTAAAACATAACATTTTTCTAAGGACTACGATTATGGTCATAGTCCTCATAAAAGTGCATTTTGAAAGAACTGCGATCATGATCGCAGTCTTCAGAAACAGGGCTGCAATCATTTCGTGAGGACTGTGATCATAGTCGCAGTCCTTAGAAATAAAGCATTTTTGTAAGGACTGCGATCATAGTCACAGTCCTCTATACTATGATCATTTTGTCAGGATTGCAATCATAGTCACAGTTCTCAGAAATAGGGCATTTTCGAAGCGGTTCGCTTTTTTTTGAAGCAATTACATTGAGGCATTTTCATCTTTCATCGCTGATGAGTACTTTAACGCTTGAAATGTGGGCCCATATCCTTGAAAAGAGGTGGCTGAAACTAATAAAATTATGCGCGTGAGGTTTTTCCTAATTATGATTTAACTTAGGTGGCAGAAACAAAATCCCCAATTTATAAAGACTAAATGTAGAATAAAAGTCCCAATAAATATGGAATATGCCTCTAAGTTTTTTATCATAACCTTTCATATAAATAGTTCACTGTTGACAAATCCTTCAACATGATTCTAACATTTGACATACCTGTAACACCCTGATCTCGGAATACGTAACCAGTCACGTATCCTGATTTTTTATTTAATTTTCAAATTTTAACATTTCTCGGGCTAGCCATCTTTTTTCTTTTCTTTGTCCTTTTTGTTCTTTTCTTTTCCTTATTTTTCTTTTCCTTTTCTTCTTTTTCTTTTTCCTCTTCTTTCTCCTTTTTCTTTTCCTTACTTCTTTTTCTTTTTCCTTCTACATTCATCTTCTTCCTTCTCCTTTCTTCTCCTCTCTTCTCATCTCTTCTACCCTATTTTCTCTCTCCCCCCGATATAGCACTCTCTTTCCTCGTCTCATTTTCCTCTTTCACTCTCTCTCTCATCCTTTCTTTCCCTCTTTCCCTTAACCATCAGCCACCACCTTCTTCACCCTCTCCCTCTCCTTCTCCCCCGGCCAAACCCCCACCACCGGCCTCCCCCTCTTCCCTTCTCCTTGCTGGCCACCACCCTCTACCACTTCACCACCATCTCCATCACCTTCACCACTTAACCACCGGCTACTTCCAACATCACCACCAACCACTCCTCCACCCGGCCTCCTCCTCTCCCTCTCCTTCCTCTCCGACTAAGCCTAATCACGGCCAACCCTTTTTGGTCGTGCCCTCCTCAGCCGCACGCACACCCCCTCTCTCACTTCATCTTTCTCTTTCTCCTCCTCATGCTTCACAAGTTAGTCCCATCAGATTCCACTATCTCACCTCCAGGCAACCCTAGGCAAGTACTTCTCTTTGAGATTTTCGTTATTTTAACTGTCAAATTTTATTATTCAGCCTTCGGGCTTATCCTTTGGGTTTGGTTAGCTCCACCTGGTAGAGCTTAGCACTCAGCGCTTTATTGCTAACTCTACCCGAGCATAGCTTCGCCGCGTGCTTTAGCAAAAGGGTTCATATGCTTACTTCGCTGCGAGCGTCCGATTTCATCGCGAGCGTCTAATTTTGCTGCGAGTGTTAGCAAAGCATTCATATGCTTACTTCACCGCGAGTATGGCTTAGCTACATGCATTAATAGGCATTCATATGCTAGCTTCGCCGTGAGCGCTAGCCTCGTCGAGCGTATTAGCACCTAGTGCTGCACGCTATCTTAGCCAGGAGCCTAGCTCCGCCATGTGCATAGCGCTATGCACTGCGAGCTTAGCTTCGCCTATGGTATAACCTCACCGGACATGGCCTAGCTTCACTCTAGCTTTGCTTAGCCCTTCTTGGATATTTAATAGTTTAATTTATTATTATTATAGTTATGAAGAGTTTGAAATGGTTTTGTACTATTCGGCTTGATGTTGTGATCTTGTATTTACTCTCATACCATGACACTTGATCTGTTGTGATCCTGTATTTACTTTCATACCATGACATTGACCTGTTAATTACCTAACTTATGATTATCACTTTTACGGGGACTTGACATCTACTATCATATTATACACCCAAAAATCCTTTACTCCTGTATCTACCATGTTCCCCCTGTTATTATATACTTGTTAATCCTCGTAAACGGATCATTATGGACATGAATCTTAATAATTGGACAACTACACTGGGATGAAGGAAACTGATTAAATCAATATATGTACATGTTTATAATGGTCAAATGTTATACAATTAAAACTTTAGTTCTACCTAAGAGCCACCAGGTGTTCCGGTGGGGTGTACTAGCACTCATGCTTCTGATTTCATTCCTGTTCAGGGTATACAAATAAGATCCTTACTGTTTAGCGGCAGGTTTCAGCTCAGTACCGGATGCTCCTGAGGCTATTATCCCGGGTATGAATGGAACCCACTATAAACATGGTTCGTTGATCTCCCATTAGTTTTCTGTAACCAATCTCATCTTTCTCATAAGTGGATATATGTGTACTGGGACACTGGGACACATACCAAAGCATATGAGTCAACGAGTCTTAATAATAATATAATAATATGACGTCATTCATTAGCTTAATACTAATTTTATGTTACACTGTTTGTTGTGATTAATCCATGCTTGCATGACTGAGCACACGACACATTACCCGATACACGTGTGTTTGTCTGTGCATGCCACTTGGCTTCATTTTACGTACTCGTTGGGTTGCTTTCTGACAACCCTAAACCTGCATGTCTAGATTTCAGAGCTTTAAACAAAGTAGACCCTTCCATGGAGGATCATGCTTTTCTTGTGGAGCAAGCAGATCAGCCGTAATTCATTCCCTACCTGCTCTCTCTTGACCGACTCGCAAGAATCCCTTTTTGAAGCTTGTGAGTATCTTCCTTTATTCTCCTACTTGTAAATTATATTTCTACGCTTTTTGTGATATAATATTCATGCAATATTGGATCACATTCTGTGATAACTATATACTTGTACTCTTTTTTGTTGGAATTTATATTACTACGGCGCTTTCACACTCTAACTCTTACATGTACTGATGCTTAGCGTACATACGTCAGGATATTTTTGCCCTGCATATGTACGTCGTAGTAGCGTCTTTGTACCCTCTGGGGCGGGGCATTACAGGATAGTATTAGAGCTTAAGTTCTTACGCCTTCAGTATATCCAGTCAGTAAATTAATGAAAGATTAATTTACAATTGGAGCACATGAGTCATGATCATAAAATTTAACCGCAGGTACAAAGTTATTTGTTCCATCCTAATAATCCTTCCCTTGAATCTTGAAACCCTTTCATCTTTTCACTTCTAGTTTCTCATCATCCTTTAGACCAACTCAGATATGGAAAGACAGAAAAATCGTAATGATCCCAGTTCTTCTCGGGATGGTCCTAATGGAGAGAATGCCGATATGATAAGATTTATTTAGAATATGATGAAAAACCAACAGAAGCAAACTGAACTCCTACGCCAGAGACTGTTGATGGCACCTCGAGAGCAGAGGCCAGAGAACGTATCAGATTTCAAAAAATGGCAACTGACCATCTTTTTTGGTACTGAGAAGCCTTGGACGCAGAGCAGTGGCTAATTGATACAACAAATCTCCTGAAGGCAGCCCGAATTCTTCATGAGAACCAGGTAAAAGTGGCCAAGATTCAATTGAAAGATGTGGTAAGAACCTAGTGGCTAGCTGAAGAAGCGAGACTAAAGAAGCCCATCTCTTGGGACCAGTTCTCGAAGAGTTATGTAACATTCTGAAAATTTTTAAACTAATTTACGTATCTTTTTATGCATGTTGAGATATGACCAAGTTTTGTCTATTTGAGAAGTTATCTATATTTCAAATTTTGAAAACATTGCTATTAGGATAGATTTAAAGTATTAAATTTTTAATTTTAATAAAACTATACACTAACTAAATTCTGGTGTATTAGTCGACTTATAATAAGTATAAGTCATCTAGACTGTAAAATAATTGTGTGTACATGTTTTTGACTAATTAGTCGACTTATATGATCTATAAGTCGACTAGTCAGGGTATTAGTCAACTTATAAAGAAGTATAAGTCGACAAGACTTCTGAGCTGTAATAGTTATGTACTAACACATTTTCAGTATTTTGGTCGTAACTCTTTAATCTGATCTTTGTTTGATTCAAATTGCATTTGAAAGCTAACTTCAAGGGATACAAATTCCGTTTTATAACTTTCTGTGATTTTTGATTGCTTAAGATGTCAAAGTTTGATAAAGTCAATGTGCAAAATAGTTTTTCTTTCAGTTTCTGTTGGGGTTAGTCGACTACTTTGACTTACTAGTTGACTACTCCAACCGACCTATGATTTATTAGTCGACTAATACCTCTTAAAAGTCGACTAATATGGGTGGCAGAGCTGTGTTCTGATTGGACCCCAACTCCACTCACTCTATCCCATATATATGTGTACAGGCTATTTTCACTCTTGTTTTTCAGTGGAAGCCCCATAGCTTTTGCTCATCCTTCTTTCCCACTTGGCCAGCCCATTATTGAGAGAGAGAAAAAGAGAACATTTAGAGAGAAAGTGAGTTTTGAAAGAATTTCAAAGGTGAAGCTCTTGGATCTCTTTAGGGTTGAATTCTATGCTAGGAATAGATTCCCTCTTCATGTGTACTTCATCAGAACCATCTTTTCTTTACCTAGCAAGGCATGTTTCTCTCTCTTGGTTGATTTCTGACAGTGATTTTGATGTTTAAGAATTGTATGAATGATAGAACCTTGGTCTGTATTTGATTTTCATGCATAGTTTAGGACAGACATATGTGCATCTTATGGTTAGTACCTTGTCTGCATGTTAATATGGAGAGATGTAAATATATAAAAATAGGATTTTTATGAGATCTAGGTTATATATACTTAAAAATGTGATTTTTATTACATTGACATGTTTAGATTTATTTGAGTATCACCATGTGTGATATGCTAAGTTAGGTGATATGAGTATCACTATTTGTCATATGTGATATATGAACATGCTATTTGATATATGCATGCTTTGTGTGATGGGTGAAATTGTGTATTTGCTTTTATGTTTGTTTGTATTATATACAGTCACGGTTGCGGGAAGACACGGTGGTATGCATATATGTGTTGTAGTTATTCATGGATGGAAAAATGCGAATGGTATAAAAGGTTGCGTTATAGACATTCAAAAAGGGGTGATGAACGTGAATAGCATAATATGATTCACGAGGGAGATGAACGTGAATAGCATAATTCGATTCACATGGGGATGAACATGAATAACAAATCATGATTCACAGGGGTGATTAACATGAATAACAACATTCCATATTGGAGAGCATGAATAGCGTTTATTTTGTATTCGTGGCAGAAGGAGAGTAAGAATGGTAGACCATGTGTTGTGGATACAAATGATGTGTATGCATATGTTTGTTATTATGTATTCGTTCACTGAAGAAGGGAAGCATGAACGGTATATAAGTATTTATATAAGTGATCTGTGTATCACAGTGTATGTACTTTCGACTACAGATATTTAGAGTTATTTTGAAATCTAGAGTATCAAACTATTGTATTCCAGTTTGACATACAACCATATTATTAGCTTGAAAGATACCTTATAATAGCCAGCCGTAGACAAACTATTGAGTTATTCGTTTGAGGATATTGATTTAGTATTGATTGAGATTATGTATCTTGAAATTATTTTGAGATTTGACTGGGTATCAAGTACTGTTTAGTGCATGTCCATATTGTTTAGCGTTACATACCATGCATATGTCTATCATGCTTCCTTTCATGATTATATTATTTTGATATTATATATGGATCTCTCTTAGTTACCTCCTCGACCCAATACTGAGTCAGCCACAGAGTCGTGGTCGGAGGGCAACCTTGCGCAGAAGACTTATTAGTTTCTAATGCCCGTTTATTCATTATTTTCAGGTTGTTCGCAGGGTGTCCGTAGAGGCACCGAGTGACGGAGACGTTGATAGTCGTCTATTCTATAGATAGATAGATAAAGTTCTCTTTAGAGAGTCTCTCTTTTTATATATTATTTTCATGAGGCCGAGAGCCTAAGTAATGTTGTATATGTTTTAGGCTTGGACTTAGTTTTCAAATATTTATACCTTTGTATATGACTTGAAACTTTTACCCTAGTGAGATTTCTTATATATATGTTATGTAGTTTCGATTTCTACCAATATGATTTGTCTCCTGTTATATATCCATATTTGAATTGTCTGAGTTATGTATCATATTATAACGGCTCTAAAGTTTCTGCACAAACTGATGTCTCATCGATTGTAGCCAGTGGGAGGAAATTCAGGGTTGTTACAAGTGGTGTCAGAGTTTTAGGTTCAAGTGTCCTAGAGTATTCATAATCTGTGTATAAGTTTAGAGCAAGTGTAGGATTCTTTAGGATTCTTTGAGCTTAAAATTCATGGTATTATGAGTTTGAGTGAGAACGATTGTTTGATTGTATTGTGTTGTGATATTTGTATGAAAAACTTTTATCATATTGTTAATTTCAATCAAATTGAAATCTACTTGATGCTTGGGTAGTTTATTCTTAAGTGATCCTTTAGTCACCTCACGATTGATATTGGGCGATTCTGTTTATTTGGTTTGTTACATGCATTAGACGCGTGGGATAGCTAGGTGAGCTTTGCATGTATGTATGGACACGTATATAGGCATGTGTGATTTTCTATGTGTGGGCATACATAAGACACATAGGATAACCGCATACATAAGACACATAGGATAACCACATGGGCTTTGCATGTATATATGGGCACATGTATGGGCGCGTGTGGTTTCAATTACTTGTTTGATATGGTGATGTAATAATTGTTTGTATTTAGATATTGTATTAATATAGATCATGTATATTTAGGTTATAACTGTGCGAGACATATGGTATATATACATGAAAGTTTTCTTATTTGGATTATTCTTTCTACCTACCAGTTTTGTGCAATTAGAACCAAAATATACATAACTGTGTTAACCCATCATGTATTTTTTATTCTATATGCTTGTCTATTGATTTGAATTTCGGGGACGAAATTCTTATTTAAGTGGGGTGAATGTAACACTCAGAAAAATTTTAAACTAATTTACATATCTTTTTATGCATGTTGAGATATGATCAACTTTTTGATTATTTAAAAAGTTATCTATATTTCAAATCTTGAAAACATAGCTATTAGAATAAATTTAAAATATCAAAATTTCAATTTTGATAAAATCAATTTTGATAAAATTGTACATGTATTTGTCAACTTATAATAAGTATAAGTCAACTAGACTGTAAAATAATTATGTGTACATGTTTCTATTTGACTGATTAGTCGACTTATATGATCTATAAGTCAACTGGTCAGGGTATTAATCGACTTATAAAGAAGTATAAATCGACTAGACTTTTGGTCTGCAGTAGTTCTGCACTAACAAATGTTCAATATTTTAATTATAACTTTTTAGTCTGATCTTTGCTTGTTATTATCCAAATTGCATTTGAAAGCTAACTTCAAGGGATACAATTTTTTTTTAAATGAACTTTTTGTAATTTGATTGTTTAAGTGTCAAAAATTGAATTAAAGTCAATCTATATGTAAAACAGTTTTTCTTTTAGTTTGTGTTGAGGTTAGTCGACTACTCTAACTTACTAGTCAACTAATCCAACCGACTTATAATTTATTAGTTGACCAATACCTCTTATAATTTAACTAATCTGAGGAGCAGAGCTGTGTTCTGATTGGACCCAACTTCACTCACTCTATCCCATATATATATGAGTGTGTGTTGTTTTCACTCATGTTTTTCAGTGGGAACACCATAACTTTTGCTCCTCCTTCTTACCCACTTGGCTAGCCCATTCTAGAGAGAGAAAAAGAGAATATCTAGAGAGAGAAGGAGAGTTTTGAAGGAATTTCAAAGGTTAAGCTCTTGGATCTCTTTTGGGTTGGATGCTAAGCTAGTAATGGATTCTCTCTTCATGTGTTTTTCATCAAAACCATCTTTTTTTGGCCTACCCATATAAGTTTTTCTCTCTTGGTTGCTTTCTCATCATAATTTTAATGTTTAGAAATTGTACCAATGATAAAATCTTGGTTTATATTTGATTCTCATGCTTAGTTTTAGGTAGGATAAACATATGTGCATCCTATAGTTAGTAACTTGCCTACATATTAACATGAAGGGATGTAGATCCATAAAATAGATTTTTTTAAGATCTAGATTATATGTAGTTAAAAAATGTGATTTTTATTACATTGACATGTTTAGATTCATTTGAGTATCACCATATGTGATATGCTATATATGAATAAGTTAGGTGATATGAGTATCACTATGTGTCATATGTAATATATGAATATGTTATTTGATATATGCATGCTTTGTGTGATAGGAATGGTGTATTTTGCTTTTATATATGTTTGTATTATATACATTCGTGGTTGCGAGGAAGACACGAGTGATATATGTATATGTGTTGTATTCATTCATGGATGAAAAATACGTATAGTATACGTGGTTGCGTTATTGACATTCATCGAGGGTGATGATGTGAATAGCATAACACGATTCACGGGGGGTGATGAACGTGAATAGCATAATTTGATTCATAGGGGGATGAATGTGAATAACATATCATGATTCATAGGGGGTGATGAACATGGATAACATCATTCCATATTGGAGAAAGTGAATGGTGTTTATTTTATATTCATGACAGAAAGGGAGTACGAATAGTATATATATGTTGTGGATACATGTATTGTGTATGCATATGTTTGTTGTTGTGTGTCCGTTCAAGCATGAACAATATATAAGTATTTATATAAGTGATCAGTGTATCATAATATATGTACATTCGACCTACAGATACTTAGAGTTATTTTAAAATCTAGAGTATCAGACTGTAGTAATCCAGTTTGACGTAGAGCCATGTTATTAGTTTAAAAGATAGCTTATAGTAGTCAATAGTCGACAAACTATTGAGTTATTTATTTGAGGATATTTATTTTGTATTGATTGAGATTATGTATCTTGACATTATTTTGAGATTTGGTCAGGTATCAAGTACCATTTAGTGCATGTCGATATTATTTAGCATTATATACTATGCGTATGTCTATCATGCTTTCTTTCTTGATTATATGTTTTTGATGTTTTATGTAGACCTCCCTTAGTTGCCTCCTTGACCTAGAGTCAGCCACAGAGTTATGGTCGGAGGGAAACTTGCGAGGTAGACTTATTGGCATTCTAATGCCCGTTGATTCATTAATTTTAGGTTGCTTGCAGGGTGTCCGTAGAGGCGCTGAGTAACGGAGAAGTTGATAATCGTCTTTTCTGTGGATAGATAGATAAAGTGTTTTATAGAGAGTCTCTCTTTTTTTATATATCATTTTCATTTTGGTATCGTACATGTTGTGCTGACTTTGAGACCGAGAGCCTGAGTAGTGTTGTATATGTTTTGAACTTGGACTTAGTTTTCATATATTGATACCTTTGTATATGACTTGAGACCTTTACCCTAGTGAAATTTCTTATATATATGTTATGTATTTTTGATTTCTACCTATATGATTTGTCTCCTATTATATATCTATATTTGAACTGCTTGAATTATGTATCATATTATAATGGCTCTAAAGTTTCTTCTAAGACTGCGGTCTCATCGACTGTAGCCACTGAGAGAAAATTCAGGGTCGTTACAGTTTCTATGAGAGATTTTTTCTACAACTGCCTAGAAGGGAGTGGAAGAATAGTTCATCAGACTGCAGCAGTGAAATAGATCCGTAGATGAGTATGCTGTGGAGTTTCTGAGGCTTAGTCGATTTGCACCTTATATTATGGCTGATGAAGAGACCCGTGCCAGCAACTTTCAACAAGACTGAAGATAGACATGCATATGTTCCTTATACCTAGCAGCTAAAGATGTACTCTCAAATCCTCACCATAGCCTATGACATAGAACGGGGACTGGAGAAAATGAATACGAGTCAGATACAGAACAAGGAAGTAAAGAGGCCCATTCCACAGATGAACATAGAAAATCCAGTCAGACCCATCAGTACCCCGCAAGCCAAACGATCACTCCAACTTTCCCCTCAGCAGATGGTATGCGGGTACTGCCAGAAGCCCAGACATACCAGAAACACTTGCCGAATAGCTAATGGCTATGGTTGGCATGTGTATCTGGCAATCACTCGGTAGGTGATTGTCCATTCATGAGGACATGAAATATTGCCCCAACACCACCAGCACGTCCAGCACCACCGGTGAGAAGGAACCCAGCACCCATTGGCAGAGGAACTTCACTTTCTCCCAAGCAACAAGGGTATAGTCACGCCTAGAAAGAAGCGAGAACTAGACCAGGCCGTAGGAGAGGCCAAGCCTATAATTTGACCGTCAAAGAAACTGAAGCATCAGGAAAAGTAGTGGCGGGTAAGATATTTGTACACTCGATTCTCGTTTTATCACTCTTTGACTCTGGTGTATCGCATTATTTCAAATAGATTTACTTCTTTGCATTCTATACCCCTTGTATATATGAATGATCAATAGGAAATTAGTACGAGGAGTGGATTAGTTACTACTAATAGAATTTGCAAGAGTTATGTGATAGGAAATTAAAAGCAGACATGTTTGTACTAGATACTGGAGAGTATGATGTGATCCTAGACATGACTCGGCTTGACAAGTACCATGCAGTGATTGACTATCGAAACACGAAAGTGATTTTAAAATCCCACAGCAACCAGAGTTTCAGTTTATTAGAGAGTGCAAGTGATTTCCAAAATTTCACAACAACCAGAGTTTTAGTTTATCAGAGAGTGCAAGTCTACCGGGAAAAGAATCGATAAGATTAAGCCACTGTAGAAGTCAAGAAGAATGGGTGCCAGTATGGAATGAGTTTTTGGATGTATTCGAGGAGATATCAGGACTTTCACCTGACAGAGTTATGGAGTTTTCTATTGACATTGTTCTAGGAACGACCCCCATCTCCAAAGCACCATATCCGATGGCACCTACAGAGTTAGCGATACAACTACAGGATTATTCATGCAAAGGATTGATAAGGCCAAGTACTTCACCTTAGTGAGCACTGGTGTTATTAGCAAATGAAAAAGATGGAGGCAAGAGATTGTGTATCGACTATAAGGAATTGAACAAAGTCACCATTAAGAACAAGTACCCTTGCGCAGAATCGATGATCTTTTGATCAACTTCATGGGGCCCAAATATTTTTTAAGTTAGACTGCAGTCAGGGTACCATCAGTTGAAGGTGAAAAAAGAAAATATCCAGAAGACAACATTTAAGACTCGTTATGGTCAATAGGAGTTCCTTGTCATATGCCCTTTGGAGTAACCAACGCCCCAGTAGTTTTTATGGATTTGATGAACATCATCATTTCGCCCTATTTGGAAAAATTTGTGGTGGTTTTCATCGACGACATTTTGGTCTACTCCAAGAATAATAGAGAACATGCAGAACATCTGAGAATCATATTGCAGACACTCTGACAGGAGCAGCTCCTTGCCAAACTAAGCAAGTGTGAGTTTTGGTTGAAAAGTATAGCATTCTTGTGCCACATCATTTCTAAGAAAGGAATATCAGTAGATCCCAGCAAGATTCAACCAGTGAAAAGCTGGTCAGTTCTAAAATCAACAACATAAATCAAGAGTTTCATTGGACAAGCCGGGTACTACAGAAGATTCGTACAAGACTTCCCTAAGATTGCGGCCCCGTTGACCAAGCTCACCAGGAAAGGAGAAAACTATATGTGAACTGAGGAGTATACATCTGCATTTGAGAAGTTGAAAAACAAATTGATTACAGCTCCAATTTTGAAAACACCCTTCGGAATAGGGTATATGGTTATCTACAACGATGCATCCGGGGAAGGTTTAGTATGTGTGTTGATGAAACATGGACACATAATAGCCTATGCATCCAGGCAGTTGAATCCACACGAGAGAAATTATCCAACATACGATCTTGAACTGGCAGCAGTGATATTTAAAAAAATGGTGGCATTAATTACTGGGGGACAAAGTACTGATCTATACCGACTACAAGAGTTTGAAGTATGTTTTCATATAGAAAGAATTAAACATGAGGCAGAGACGGTGGCTCGAGTTGATGGCAGACTATGACATAGATTTATAGTATCATCCCGGCAAAGTTAAAGTGGTACCTAATACATTGAGCAGGAAACCTGAAGCTAATTAATAGTGCAATTCACTCAGCAGAAAAAGTTGCTCAAGGAAATAATACAATTGGACTTGATGGTGATACAAAGGGTGAGTACGTCAGGACAGTTGATAGCATTTCAGATACAGCCGACATTGATGAAAAAAATCAGAGAAGCATAAAGAGAAGATCTGAGACTACAAAACTTAGAGAACAAGTAGAAGCTGGACTTACGTCAGATGTCTATATACATACGGATGATGCACTTTACTTTGACAAAAGAATTTGTGTACCTCAGGGGAGATTCAACATAAGGTCTTAGCAGAAGCTCACATTTCAGCTTATTCCATACACCCCGAGGAACAAAAATGTATCAAGAACTGAGGAAACATTTCTGACGGAATGCGATGAAGAGAGAAATCATACAGTATATAGCAAAGTGTCTGGTATGCCAGCAAGTGAAAGCAGAACACTAGAGATTAGCCGACTTCTTCAGCCATTATCAATACCAGAATGGAAGTGGGAGCTCGTCACAATGGATTTCTTCAAAGCGCTACCACGCAGTCCGAAGGGAAATAATGCAATATGGGTAGTCGTTGAATGTCTCATGAAATCAACACATCTTATTCGTTTCATAGTGGGCAGTCTACAAAAGTGCTAGCAAATAAGTACATGAAGGAGATAGTCTGACTATATGGAGTTCCAGCCAGCATTGTGTCAGACAGAGACATAAGATTCAGATCTCACTTTTGAGAGAGCCTCAAGAAAAGTTTGGGAACCTATCTGAAATTCAATACGTCTTACCACCAGGAGACAGACAGACAATCCGAGCGAACGATATAGATCCTAGAAGATATGTTGAGAGCATGTATAATAGATTTCAAGGGATCGTGAAAAAATCATCTATACCTGACAGAATTTTCCTACAATAATATTTACCAAGCCAGCATCAAGATGGCACCATTTGAGGCTCTGTACGGTAGGAAGTGCAGATCACCATTGTGTTGGGATAAAGTTGGCGAATTTGGGACCAAAAGTTATAATTCAGACTGTGGATAAGGTCAGAATCATTTGAGAACACCTCCGGATAGCACATAGCTGGTAGAAGAGCTGGGCAGATATGAACAGAAGACCATTAGAGTTCAGCGCAGGAGAGAATGTGTTCTTGAAGACATCTACGACCAAGGGAGTGATCCGATTCGGTGAACGTGAAAAATTGAGTCCAAGGATATAGGCCCGTTCGAGACTCTGGAACGAGCAGGAGAAGTGGCCTATAGATTGGCATTACCGCCGTCCTTGGAAAAAGTTTACAATATGTTCCACGTGTCTCAGCTAAGAAGATATGTCAGAGATGAGAGTCACATGCTGGACCATGCAGAGTTGGAATTGCAGCCGGATTTGTCGTATACTGAGTAGCCGATGACCATATTAGATAGAAGTATTAAGAATCTAAAGAACAAGGCTATTCCGTTGGTACTGGTGTCATGGAACAAGCATGCTCCTAGGGAAGCAACTTGGGAGTGAGAAGACATTATCCGTGAGCATTATCCCCAACTTTTCATAACATGAGTTAGTAATTTCCACATTATCTTCACCCTGTCCTGTTATCATCAACGCTAATTTTTTTCATGTTCATCACCCCCTCATCGAAATTTTGAGGATGAAACTTTTGTAAGTGGGTAGATTATAATACCCCAATCCTGGAATACGTAACCAGTCATATATCCTGATTTTTCACTCTTTTTTTTTCTTTTCAGATTTTAACATTTCTCGGGCCAGTCATTTTCTTCTCTCTTTTATTTTTCCTTTCCTTTCTTTTCTTTTTCTTATTTTTCTTCTTCCTTTTCTTTCTCCTTCTTCTTTTCCTTTCTTCTTCTTTTTCTTTTTCCTTCTTCATTCTTCTCCTCTCTTCTCCTTTCTTCTCATCTCTTCTATACTGTTCTCTCTCTCACCTATATAACACACTCTCTCCTTCTCTTATTTCCCTCCCTCATTTACTCTCTCTCATCCTTTCTCTCCCTTTCTCTCTTCTCCCTCTCTCCCCTCATCACCGGCCACCATCTTCTCCACTCTCTTCCTCTCCTCCTCCACCCGACCAAACCCCCCACCCCCGGCCTCCCCCGCTCCCCTTCTTTTTGCCAGCCACCACCCTCCACCACTTCACCACCACCTCTACCACTCACCACCGACCACCACCAACATCACCACCGACCACCACCAACATCACCACCACCCTTTCCTCCACCTGGCCTCTCCTCTCCCTCTTCTTCCCCTCCGGCCAAGCCCACTCCCGGCCACCCCCTTTTGACCGCGCCCTCCCTCAGCCACGTGCGCACTTCATCTTTATTTCATCATCTCTCTCTTTCTTTTCCTCACGTTTCGTGTGTTAGTTCCTCCAAATTCTATGGTCTCACCTCCAGGCAACCCTAGGCGAGTACATCACTTTGAGATTTTCGTGATTTTAAGTGTCAAATTTTTATTATTTAGCCTTCGGACTTAACCTTCAGGGTTTTTAGCTCTGCCTAGTATGCGAGCTTAGCACTCAGCGCTTAACTGTTAACTTCGCTCGAGCAACGTTTCGCCGCATGTGTTAGCAAAAGCGTTCATATGCTTTCTGTTGACCCAGAGGCCTTCCACTCTAGTTTTGATGATGATTAACTCATGTAGTTATATTACTAATAATCTTGTGATGTTTAGTTTCAGATCATTAATCAAGATATTAGTTGGTGATTGCTTCAACAAAGGAGTTTTGAAGTCTTTCACATGGTAATTCCAGAGCCCGAGCAACAAGATCATATATAGCACTCGTTGGAGTCAAGCTCGGTGGAAGGAGTTTTGGATCGAGTCGGCTTGGAGACGGCGCTCTACAAGAAGACTTCGGTATCCTAGTTTAGTTTGTGTTTTAGATCCATGTGTAAAGATTAGAATAGTATGATATGCTCAAGTTCACAACACACACATGTTTCATGTTTTGATTTTGGTTTTCAGTTTGATTGGTTTAACCGATCTTGGTTTTCATGAATAGATAAGTATCAAAACTAGTTTACATGTGTTTATGTATATTAGATATGTTCTATATACATGTATGCTTCATATCCTAGACAAACTTAATTTGATATACCTATTCATGTGCTTTAGGTTTTGTGTTTTAACAAAACATATTTTTGGAAATAAAGTCAAAAACTATGAAATGTATATGCTTCATGTATATTGGATTTCTATCCATATGCATCATGCTTCAAAGTATTTAAATATCATGTTTTTGTATTTGAGTGAGTTTTGAAAAAATCAGATTTTCATTTGGAAAATTAAAGTTTAGAAAAATACAGGTTTTTGTTTTCGGCAATATTTCCTTAACACAAAAATAGTTCAAAATGTTTGAAATTTGTGTTGAAATTTTTCACACAAGTTTGTATTTCAATGTAAAATGATAAAACTATTTTTGTGAATTTTTAGAAGATTTATGGGAATTTTTAGAATTAAAATTACCAAGTTTTTCTGACCAATAATTTAGCCTGCCAGGCTCTGGCAGTCGACCGCACGGTCGACTGGACCAGGAGCCGGTCGACCGTAGCGGTCGACCGGACGTGCACAGATACGTGCACGCAGCCTGCCCATTGATCCAGTCGACCGAACGGTCGACCGACTGTGAGTAACCCACTTTCGGGTTTGCTCCGGTCGACCGAGCGGTCGACCGGCCAGAGAGCCGTTGCTCTCTGGTTCAGGGCCCGATCGACCGGGTGGTCGACCGGTAGCAGCTAGCGGTCAAAATTCAACCGTTGGCCGGTCGACCGGCCGGTCGACCGGAAGGTCAATTCTGGCCTAATTTGCTGCTAACGGCTAGTTTTGAAAAGGGGCTATATATACCCCATTGGAAAGAGGTTTTCACCAAGAATTTTTGTGTTAATATTTTCATACTCTCTGGTATTTTTACAGCAATCAAAAGAAGTTTTTGGGCTCAAATCTTTACAATCTATTTGGTGTTTTTCTAGGGTTTGAAAAATCAAAGAAAAGTGTTTTTGGGAAAAGAGTTTTGATTCAACTTCCTTATCTTGATTTCAGTTTTTCCCAAGGATTTTCTTTGAGTATTTGTTTTCCATTCCTTTAGATTTTCACACACTTGAGCTTCATTCTATCCTATTTATAGGATCTTTGTGTTTGTGGGAAAAAGAGATTGGTTTGTGATCTTTTGATCACCAAGTTGTAAACTCTATTTTTGCTTGGTTTTGTGCCTTTCCCTCATAGTGTTGAGGAGGTTGTGCAAGTGGGTTGCATCCCTCTAGTTTTGAGGTGATCCTTGTGTAGCTTTGTGCTTATCCCTCAAGTTGTGAGGTGATTGTTTTGGTTGGCTTGGTGCTTTGCCTCTAGTGAGAGGTTGTGGTTGTAAAGAGAGGAGTTGGGTACTCCTAGTTATTGTATTGCCCCAAATCCTCGGTGGAGGTTCCCTGTGTGGGAGTCCTTTGTGGACAAGCTAGTGGATTCGAAATCCTTCTGGGTGAAGGCGGGGATGTAGAGCTGGGTGCTCGAACCTCAAAACAAATCTTGTTGTTTGCGCTTGATCCATTGACTCTTACTCTCTCTCTCTCTTTGTATTGTGCCTTACATTATTTCATATTGATCATTCATATTTATATGCTTGGCTTGGTTGTGTGTGCATCACTTATTGGTTGCATTAAGTGTAATTGCTATTAGTTTTTAAATTCTGCATTTAGTTTATTAGATTAGCATTATCACCTATTCACCCCCCTCTAGGTGATTTCAATTGGTATCAGAGCCTACGCTCCTGATATTAGGTTTAACCACCTAGGAGTGAGATCTTGGTTTGCTAATCATCATTTGTATTTGCACTTGCACAATTATTGTTTGCACTCATGGATAGCCCTCCTATGTTTGACATTTCTAGACTTGATATTTGGAAGGCCAAGATGAGTTGTCATTTGAAAGCATTTGGTAATAAAGTTTATCATGCCACTACTAAAGAATCTTACCCCAATGATAGCAAGCATAGAAAGGCCGATGCACTAGCCCTTAAGACACTTAGAGCATCTCTTGATAAAGATCTTTTATATGTGTTTGCTCACTATGATTCGGCTTTTGCAGTTTGGAGCATTTGACTTCTCCCGAGCTACCAAAGATTATCGATAAGATGAGGAGATCTAGGAGAGACAAGTCCGACGAGCGTTGCCTCATGGTCCAAGGAATGACTCCCTTGAGGTACAATCGGAATCTCAACTAGATGATAGCTCTAGTTCCTATTGCTATGGGTGTTTAGAAGTACAAACCTTAAATGTAGAACTTGCTACAAAGCTTGAAATTTTTTTGGAAAAACATGACCTTTTGAAAAAGAAAAATTTTGAACTAAAAGAAGAATATAAGGATTTGTGTTCAAGTTTTGAATTGATTTTGCAAGAGAAGGAAGAGATTGCTAGTGAACGTGACTCACTTAAATCTCAACTAGACCTTGCCTTAAAGGAAAATGAATTTTTGAAAAGTAAAAATGATTGTGATGATGTTTTGAAAAACAATGAAGTTTTATCTTCAAAATTAGATTTTATTTTAAAAGATAATTATTCTTTGAAAAATGAAATTGATTTCATCACAAAAGAATTAGATTTAGTTTTAAAGAAAAATGAATCTTTAAAATTGATATAGACTCACATGTTTGCCATGCTAGTGTAGCTTCACCAAGCATATTTATTGCATGCTCTACTTTATCTTCTAGTATTGAAAATGATATAAATATTTTGAAGAAAAGTGTTGATTGTTTGGGCTCCACTTTGAGCCAATGTACTTTGAATCATACACGCTTGGAATCCTTGATTCGAAAGAAACAAGTTCCATCTTTGCTTGCACACCCTCCACGGCATACACATGCTCCTCACGTACACACCCATCACACTTTGTATGCTCATGTGTACACTTGTACACATTGTGGACGTAAGGGACATCTTGCTAGATTTTTCTATGATAGAATACATGATGAAAATTTAGCATATAATTTTGTTTGGGTTAGGAAAGAGACTAACCCCCATGGACCCAAAAGAGTATGGGTACCAAAGACCACCCCTATTGTATTTGATGTAGGTGTGGGCTCTCACATGACGTGAGAGTAGCGGTACCTTGGAGTGGATGCGTTCCGAGCTTCATGATGACTATTTGGATGCATCACTTTCAAGGGATGTTTGGTGGGAGGACCACCGTGTTTTGGAGACATGGAGAGTTGCCTCTTCGGTTTTGGTAACAATCCTTTACTCCTGTTTATATTTACATGCTTTCATATCATTATTTATAGCATGTTTTGATGTTTATAGATTATTATGATAATGCCATGATTATTAGATCCTTAACATGCATGTATAGCTTTTGAGACACTCATGTTTAATATGGATCATTATTTTTGTGTTCTCGCATATGTTTAGCTATCATGTTTATCATAGCTCTAATATCATGTGGATTTACATAATGATTGTTTTTATGATTATCATGATGATTTATGTCTCGTTTTATGCTTCATATTTTGATTACTTGTTTAAATGCTAGTTTTCATTAAAACTAGGATATATACTTGTACATATAGTGGGCCTCAAATAAATCCTTATATGTTTGTGCTTGAACGTTTATTTGAACCCATTAGATGTGCTAGTATAGTCTAGTTTTGATGATTCATGCATTTGACGTGTATTCTCATTTTTGGACACGTTTTATGATCATGTATTTTCACTTCATGTATATGTCCATCTTGTCTAAACTATTGATTATACATATACATCCTTTGAGCCACGTGCCTTAATGCATATACATTTGTGAACTCGTTATATTTTGGATATGTATGTATACTTTAGTTTATACTTGACATACATATGCCTTGAAGAAATCGAGTTTTGATGATTTTCATGTTTTGAGGAATATTGAGCTTATTGTCTATCTTTCATGATTATGATCTTCACATCTTGTTTGTATCCTCATCTTTATAGTTTACTCATGTTTTGTTTTCATGAGTCATATTTATACTTCATTGACTTAGAGTGTTGGCTATCATGTGAATTTCATGTTTCATGAAAAATATTTTTGTTTTATTCCTTACATGAAGGATTTCGTACTAGTTTACAAGTTTTTCCATTTAACTAGTTGCGGGATTCTTCGTTATGGTAGATGTTTTCAAACTTACACTATTTTTCAAACCTATTTTTGAAAACCCCTACCTTATAAGGGCGGTTGGATGGGCGACCATGCCTTGTATACCCTTCTTGAATATTTTTAAACTTGAGCATGAAATGGGTGGTAGGTAATATGAGGTATACACTTGATATTATTGTTGTTTCAATTGGTATCATTGGACTTTTTTAATTGGTATCAATATTGACATTTTTTTTGTATACTCATATTTTTTTGTGTATGTATGCTTTCAATTGGTATCATCTATTTTGATTGGTACTCATTTTTCATACACCTATACATGTTTTATTTGTGCTTATTATATCTCTATATTTTTGAGCACAAATTTTGGTTTTTGCTAAGCTTGAGTTTTAATGACTATCATGTTTCAATTGATTAGTTTTCAATTGGTACTTAGACAAGCTTATGCATCGTTTTATTTGGTATTTCATAAAGGGGAGAAAATTCGTACTTTATCTTTCAATTGGTATTTTGTTTACCGTTGATTTCTACTCCCATACTTTATGATGAAAAATGATTGAAAAATGAATATTGATTTTGATTTGGTATCATATGTTCAAAATGAAAATTACTTACTATTGGTATCAAAAATAAATACTCACAATTGGAATCAAGATTTTTGTGTACTTTCAATTGGTATATATTGATTATCTTTTAATTGGTATCATGGTTCACTTATATTGATATGTTTTAATTGGTATCATGTTGGAAGAATATGTTTTATTGTTTATTTGTCACCCTTTTATTGATCTTTTGTTTCGAACAAAAAGGGGAGAAGAATTTGTTGGTTTTGTTTTTACTTTAACCCCTTTGTTGATGATTGACAAAAAGGGGGAGAAGAATTTGAGTTTATATGCATGTTTTTATGACTATGCATGTTTTTATATTGATATCATGTATTGGTATCAAGAGTATTTGTTTTAAGAACATAGTTTGGTTAGTTTTGATTTTTTATTTGGTATCAAGAGCTTGTTTTAGTTTGTTTTTTATTGGTATCAAGAGCATTATTTAAAAGCATGTTTTTATTGGTATCAAGAGCATGTTTTATGCATGATGCATTTCATGTTTGGTTAATTGGTATCAAGAGCATTTTTTTTTTTGGTATCTTGTTTTATGCATATCTATGCGTACATGTTTATGAGCTTTCATTGCATATTCAATTGTTTATTGTAATGCATGAGTTAAGGGGGAGCTTCCTTGAAGCTTAACTTTAATCCATGCATATATAACTCCATGAGTTTTGTCATCATCAAAAAGGGGGAGATTGTTGGCCCAAAGGCCTTCTACTCTAGTTTTGATGATGATTAACTCATGTAGTTATATTTACTAATAATCTTGTGATGTTTAGTTTCAGATCATTAATCAAGATATTAGTTGGTGATTGCTTCAACAAAGGAGTTTTGAAGCCTTTCACATGGTAATTCCAGAGCCCGAGCAACAAGATATATTTAGCACTTGTTGGAGTCAAGCTCGGTGGAAGGAGTTTTGGATCGAGTCGGCTTGGAGACGGCGCTCTACAAGAAGACTTCGGTATCCTAGTTTAGTTTGTGATTTAGATCCATGTGTAAAGATTAGAATAGTATGATATGCTCAAGTTCACAACACACACATGTTTCATGTTTTGATTTTGGTTTTCGGTTTGATTAGTTTAACCGATCTTGGTTTTCATGAATAGATAAGTATCAAAACTAGTTTACATGTGATTATGTATATTAGATATGTTCTATATACATGTATGCTTCACATCCTAGACAAACTTAATTTGATATACCTATTCATGTGTTTTAGGTTTTGTGTTTTAACAAAACATATTTTTGGAAATAAAGTCAAAAACTATGATATGTATATGTTTCATGTATATTGGATTTCTATCCATATGCATCATGCTTCAAAGTATTTAAATATCATGTTTTTGTATTTGAATGAGTTTTGAAAAAATCGGATTTTCATTTGGAAAATTAAAGTTTGGTAAAATACAGGTTTTTGTTTTCGGCAATATTTCCTTAACACAAAAATAGTTCAAAATGTTTGAAATTTGTGTTAAAAATTTTCACACAAGTTTGTATTTCAATGTAAAATGATAAAACTACTTTTGTGGATTTTTAGAAGATTTATGGGAGTTTTTAGAATTAAAATTACCAAGTTTTTCTGACCCATAATTTAGCCTGCCAGGCTCTGGCGGTCGACCGCACGGTCGACCGGACCAGGAGCCGGTCGACTGTAGCAGTCGACTGGACGTGCACAGATACGTGCACGCAGCCTGCCCATTGAGCCAGTCGACCGAGCGGTCGACCGACTGTGAGCAACCCACTCTCGGGTTTGCTCCGGTCGACCGGCCAGAGAGCCGTTGCTCTCTGGTTCAGGGCCCGGTCGACCGGTAGCAGCTAGCGGTCAAAATTCGACCGTTGGCCGGTCGACCGGCCGGTCGACCAGAAGGTCAATTCTGGCCTAATTTGCTGCTAACGGCTAGTTTTGAAAAGGGGCTATATATACCCCATTGGAAAGAGGTTTTCACCAAGAATTTTTGTGCTAATATTTTCATACTCTCCAGTGTTTTTACAGCAATCAAAAGAAGTTTTTGGGCTCAAATTTTTACAATCTATTTGGTGTTTTTCTAGGATTTGAAAAATCAAAGAAAAGTGTTTTTGGGAAAAGAGTTTTTGATTCAACTTCCTTATCTTGATTTCAGTTTTTTCCAAGGATTTTCTTTGAGTATTTGTTTTCCATTCCTTTAGATTTTCACACACTTGAGCTTCATTCTATCCTATCTATAGGATCTTTGTGTTTGTGGGAAAAAGAGATTGGTTTGTGATCTTTTGATCACCAAGTTGTAAACCCTATTTTGCTTGGCTTTGTGCCTTTCCCTCATAGTGTTGAGGAGGTTGTGCAAGTGGGTTGCATCCCTCTAGTTGTGAGGTGATCCTTGTGTAGCTTTGTGCTTATCCCTCAAGTTGTGAGGTGATTGTTTTGGTTGGCTTGGTGCTTTGCCTGTAGTGAGAAGTTGGGTACTCCTAGTTATTGTATTGCCCCAAATCCTCGGTGAAGGTTCCCTGTGTGGGAGTCCTTTGTGGACAAGTTAGTGGATTCGAAATCCTTCTGGGTGAAGGCAGGGATGTAGAGCTGGGTGCTCGAACCTCAAAACAAATCTTGTTGTTTGCGCTTGATCCATTGACTCTTACTCTCTCTCTCTCTCTCTCTTTTGTATTGTGCCTTGCATTATTTCATATTGATCATTCATATTTATATGCTTGGCTTGGTTGTGTGTGCATCACTTATTGGTTGCATTAAGTGTAATTGCTATTAGTTTTTAAATTTCGCATTTAGTTCATTAGATTAGCATTATCACCTATTCACCCCCTTAGGTGATTTCACTTTCTTCGTCCTGAGTGTCTAGCTTCCTCCCGAGCGTCTAGCAAAGAGTTCATTCGCTTGCTTCGCTGCGAGCGTCTAGCTTCACCATGAGTGTGGCTTCACCGCGTGTATTAATAGGCGTTCATACGCTAGCTTTGCCGCAAGTGCTACCCTCACCGAGCGCGTTAGCACCTAGCACTGCATGCTAGCTTTTCCAGGAGCCTAGGTCCACTGTATGCCTAGCAGTATGCGCTGCAAGCTTAGCTTCACCTATGGCATAGCCTCGCTGGATATAGCCTAGCTTCACTCCAACTTTGCTTAGCCCCGCTTGACTATTTAATAGTTTAATTTATTATTATTATAGTTGTGAAGAGTTTGAAATGGTTTTGTACTGTTCGACTTGATGTTGTGATCCTGTATTTACTTCCGGTGCCATAACACCTGACCTGTTAATTACCTGACTCATGATTATCACCTTTACAGGGATTTGACACCTGTCATCATGTTATACACCTAGAAATCATGTACTCCTTTATCTAGCATGTTTCCCTGTTATTATATACTTGTTAATCCCCTTAAACCGATCATTATAGACATAAATCTTAATAATTGGACAACTTACACTGGGATGGGAAAACTGATGCAATCAATATATGTATGTGTTTATAATGGTCAATATTGTGGAACTAAAATTCGGCTTTACCTGAGGGCCACCAGGTGTTCCGGTGGAGTGTACTGGCACCCCTACTCCTAATTCCATTCATGTTCAGGGTATATAAATAAGACCCTTACTGCTTAGTGGCAGGCTTCAGCTCAGTACTGGATGCTCCTGATGTCGTTGTCCCAGGTACGCACGTGACCTACTACAAGCATGGTTTGTTGGCCCCCCATCAGTTTTCAATAGCAACTTCTACTTACTCATAAGTGGTTGTGTGTGTACTGGGACACTGGGACACATACCAAATATATGAGCTGGATGAATCTTAATAATAATACAATAATCTAATTTTTTTATTGGCTCAATATTAAATTTATGTTACACTGCTTGTTGTGATTAATATATGCTTGCGTGACTAAGCACACAACATATTACCCGGTACACATGTGTTTGCCTGTTGATTGGTCACTAATATTGTACATTTAGTATCATATTTCCATACTTATTATAGAATAAAATCTGCATTGTCCTAATTAAATGTTTAATTTATTTGCAGGCCAATTCCTTAAGGAGATGAAGAGAAATGAGCCCAAAAGCCCACCAAAATTCTGAATTAAATCTGAATTAATTCGAACTCAGTGAATCAGGGCAAAATCAAGAGGTTGAAAACCGGTTAAGAAGAATCCTCTCAGAATTGATCGGTTGAAGCAAAGGTCAACGGCCATTTCTTCAAAATCTCGGACCTAAACTGCAAATCCAACCCAAGATAAAGACAGAACGAGATGCCGGGAAGACCCACCAACAGGGTGTGGCCACCCCCTGGCTGTGGAAACACGGCCAAAGCCGCGTTTCCGCGGCTTGGTTAGAGAATTAGGGGGAGCGTTTGCTCCCCCTATCTTCATACGCTCTTGTAAGTGGGGTTTTGCCTATAAATACTGGGATTTTCAGAGCCTCAGGGGGACGACCATGCAGAGATAGGATTTAGTCTAGTTTTTCACTTTGTAGTTTAGGTTTTTCTTTTCTTTTTATGTAATTTTAATTTGTATGTAAGCTTAGGTTAGATTGAGATTCATGTAAGTAAGAGAGAGAGGCTTATGTTGAGAGTGACACTGATGTACCCTCCTCCTTTCTTCCATCGTTTCTGCAAGCAATAAAAGTAGATACTTTTTTATGTTCGTCTCTTTACTTTTGTTTTCTTTTGTTTTCTTCTTCCTCTTTCTACTTTACCTCTTTTGGTTTTGATGAGAATGCAAGTGAATCCAGACGCATAAGTATAACAAAGTTTTTGTGAGTGCCAACGATACTTCATGAAGATGTTCTCCTCCTCAAGATCCGTATCACTTCATTCTTGCTCGGCTTGATGATATAATGCGAACGGGAACTGAGCTCGATCCTATGACTTATGCGTTGAACGCCTCCGAAGCAAGGTAGAACATGCAAGGGTTCCAGGTAAGTCATCAACCAAACTAGGTGAGTAATTCTTTAATCTTCTTTCTTTCTTGTAACTTTTAGTTTAGATCACCAACACCACATCTTCCAAATCGTCTTCACTCTTTTTTCCAATTCATTTGTACATAGTCATTTCTAGTTTTCTCCACCTTCTTCATCTATCGCTTTCTTTCTAGCTTTAACATAACTCTTTTTCTCTTTTCTTTTTAAGAAACAAAGAAGAACCTTCGTTTTTCTTCACAAAGATTTCAATAAGAAAAACCTTGAATGCTTCTATCGCAAACCCTCCTTGTGGATCACGACCCGCATAGCCACTTGCTATTGCGGTAGAACTGAGCACTTGCACATCTTTATTTTGAAGTTCTAAAGTTTTGTATTTTATGTGCAGGTTTAACCTCAATCAAAATTTTGGCGCCGTTGCCGGGGAGGGTAATGGTTTTTATTGAAATCTAGTTTTATTGAATTTTTAGAACTAAAACGAATTTTTCTTCTCTGTTGCAGGTTATAGAGTAAGAAAAGCAGGAAAGAAAGATTGCAGTGACATATAAGTGGTCTTGGGCCTCTGTTCCAGAAAACAGAGACCAAGTACCCTCTGAATTGCCGCGTTTGCTCGGCTTTAGCCGCGTTTCCGTGGCAAGGAAGAGTTCACTACTGACTGGTTTTTTTTTTTGCAGGGCTGCTTGCTTGCAAAATTCTAGTTTTCTGCAACTTTATTTCTTATATGCCATCACCAAAAGCCTGCTAATAAATCAACAGTAAAACGTTTGTTGAAAAAGTTAAAAAATTGATTAGACGTTTGAATTTTAGGCACGTGTCTTTTCAATTCATTTTCTTTACTGTTGAAGAGTGCTGGAGCAAGGTACATTCGCATTGCATTTAGAATAGGACTCATCTCTTGGTTGATTTACATCGCTTTGAGTGAATCTTATTTGCATATCTTGTACACTTGCACAAACTGATCTTAAGGGCACCACCCCATAACAAGATAAGGTGGGGATTTAATCCCCCTTCCTTGGCCCAAAAATCAGATTCCAAGCACTCACTAACCCAAGCCTAACTAAAAATGAGTAGACGTTGGCCCTAGGGACATCTCGGACTCAATTAGGAGATTATCCTAAGGGGAAAAGATGTTGGAATTTGACTCCTGCCAAATCAGTGTCTAGGAAGGGGATTAAGGGCCGAAAGCCCGAAGATTGGTGGTTATTTAATTAAGGAACGTCTTTGATGGATAACGTCCCACCAATCTTGCCCTGACCTGGCTGATTAGCTTGTGGTCAAAGTCTGCATTATACCTCCCGTGGACAGTCTAACTAGTTAGGAGTCGTCTAGGTCATCTGTCTACCCTAACTTAGTTTAAAATTTTTTCTTTTTATTTGTTTGCTTATTTGTTTGTTTTTTCTTTCTTTTTGTTTGTATTCTATTGTGTGATATGGCTTATAATAACAATTTTTTCAACTTTAATAGTAATCCATATTACACACCGACTTCTTTTTCGGATATTACCAACCCGGCATATCATAACTTTAACCAACCTAGTGTGCCGGATTGGTTTTATCTGAATCAATATAACCCATGTCCCCAATCTTATAACCATAATTTCCATGATAATTTCAACTCTTCACAGAGTCAATAGAGATTCACCTCCCCCGAGTCTAATTTTCAACCAATTTGTCCCCCTTATCCACCTAGTCCACAATATTCCCAAGAATCATACTCAGTTCCACCAGTCCAAAATAGAAAACCATCAATTTTGGAAAGGAGTATGCGTGAGTCCAAACAAAAATCATAAAATCTGATGGACTCACAATTTCACCATCAATTCCTAGACAACACTTCATCTTTTCATCAAAATAATGAACCCATCAACTATGAAAAGATGCTTGAAGCCATGACTCAGGCTCAAAACGCTCGTAATCGTGACATAGATATGATGGTCGAATCTCTACGTTCCCACCGTTTGACCAGTTCTGATGTCGCTAACCATTCTGTTAGAGCCGAAGAGTCATGTTGTTTTGGAAATCAAAGTTCCATTTCAGAACAATCATTTCAACTTGCCCAAACTCCAAACATTAAAAATGATATTGACAGTTTGGCAAGTTATCCCTTTCCTGAAATTGAACTTGAAAATGAATATGATCATGAACCTCAACTTAGTGATTCAATTCTACTTCCTGATTCAATTATGACTCCGGTATCTTCACCTGATTTCAATCTTTTTCCCGAGTCAACATTGGATCCTGTGCCAATTCATAATGAAATTGAATCACCCATCTTTGATGATCATCATGTTGAACTTGACCAATTTTATAATTGTGAAAATCTTATTGACAAATTGGTAAGTTCTCATTTTTATGACATTGAACTCAATGAGAAATGTGACCTAGATTCTCAACTCTGTGATCTAGTTCAAATTCTTGAATCAATATTGACTCCTGTTTTGTTACCCGACTTGAGTAATATTTTAGAGTCAGTTTTGATTCCTATACCCATCATTCTTGAACTTGAATCACCAATATTAAGTCACATTCTATTGATAGAAAATACATGTGGACTTGAGTTTCAACTTCTTGACTTGGACACACTTCTTGAACCAATCTCGACTCCTGAATCTTTACTTGACTTAAGTCACCTTCCTGAGTCGGTATTAGTTCCTGTACTTCCTGAGTCCAAGTCAATCATTCTATCTTTTCACACCCCATTTTGGGACAAGGCGGTTGACAAATTTGACTCTGAAATTAATTATAGAATTTGGAAATTAGATGGGGTCAAATATTTAATAAAAATCCTTTATGGATTCATCATTTTAATGAATTATATTAGAGAAATTTCTGGTGGGTTCCTCCGAACCCAACGAAAAGTCGATTGGGCCGCATTTCGTGGACCAATCAGATAACCACCGGAACCACCACCTTAAGGTAACATTTTCCTTCCCTTCTTTTCCATGCATCTATGCATTAATTCATACATTGAGGATAATGCATGAGATAGGTGTGGGGGAGGGTTCTAACATAACTTAGGTTTTTCTTTTTATTAAAAAAATTATTAACATTTTCTTTACTTTTAAAAACTTTTTAAAAATAGAAACAATATTTTGACATATTTTTTGTAAGAAATTAAGTCAATTTTAAGGAATAGGAAAATCCAAATTAGGATTTCTTATACTTGATCAAAATAAGATTATTTGTTTGATTTTTAGGGTTAGGAAGAAAATTTGTCAAAGTAATTTAGTCTTGATCTTTACCTTGATGAAATATGCACACTTCATACACTTACACACTTAGGGTTCAAAAACAAAGATTCTTATGCCTTATATAAAAAGAAAAAAAAGAAAAAATATATATATAAATAAATCTAATCATTGATTAGCTAGGTGCTTTGGCATAAGCAAGCCTTAGTATTTATGCGAAAGATGATTAGATAAGTTTGAGAAAAAATATATATATAAAAATCCTCTGGTTAAGCTGGGTATTTGTGCCTAATTAAGCATAAGTATTCACGCCTAAAAGGGGTTCATATAATAAAATCCTTAGATTTGTGGCCTTGTTTGCTCGAGTCCTTAAGTCCTTGGGGTGTTTTCTCACCCGGTGCCCTAAGACCGTTTGGTTTGGGAGTCATCGATTAAAGGCTCGTTACTTGGGCAGATTAGAAAGCCTAATAGAACTAAGGAATAATACCACCAATATATATATATATATATATATATATATATATATATATATATATATATATATATAAATAAGGCATAAGAGTTAGAGTTAATGAACCCTTAGTCAAAATCTGCACGATCACAAGGTGCATATGACTTAGGGTAAAGTAATAGACTAGATGAGAAGTACAATTTGACTCCTTACTTTGATTGATAACAAATTTTTGAATAGAGACTAAGTTTAGGAATGAAAAATTCAGTTTTCCTATAACTTATAGATTACTTAAATCTTACAATTATATTTCAAATATTTTTCTCTTTCAAAATGCTTTTCGAAAATACTAACTCTTAGTTTCTCTTTCTTTATGGATTTTGTGAGTGTAATCCACTAAAAACCCTCACGAGACAAAACTCGTCCTCTAGGGGAAACCTAGAGGTTTAACGGCTTGTTGTACATGCTCAGTGCAATCGCGTGACCTGCGAAAGTGGTCTAATAATCCTCAGTATAGTTTAGTTGTTTTGCTCGAGGACGAGCAAAAGATAGGTATGGGGGTGTGATTAGTCACTAATATTGCACATTTAGTATCATATTTCTATACTTATTATAGAATAAAATCTGCATTGTCCTAATTAAATGTTTAATTTATTTGTAGGCCCATTCCTTAAGGAGATGAAGAGAAATGAGCCCAAAAGCCCACCAAAATTCTGAATTAAATCAGAATTAATTCGAACTCAGTGAATCAGGGCAAAATCAAGAGGTTGAAAACTGATTAAGAAGAATCCTCTCAGAATTGATCGGTTGAAGCAAAGGTCAACGGCCATTTCTTCAAACTCTCGGACCTAAACTGCAAATCCAACCAAGATAAAGACAGAACGAGATGCTGGGAAGACCCACCAACAGGGTGTGGCCACCTGGCCACACCCTGGCCGCGGAAACGCGGCCAAAGCCACGTTTTCGCAGCTTGGTTAGAGAATTAGGGGGAGCGTTTGCTCCCCCTATCTTCATACGCTCCTGTAGGTGGGGTTTTGCCTATAAATACTGAGATTTTCAGAGCCTCAGGAGGACGACCATGCAGAGATAGGATTTAGTCTAGTTTTTTACTTTGTAGTTTAGGTTTTTCTTTTCTTTTTATGTAATTTTAAATTGTATGTAAGCTTAGGTTAGATTGAGATTCATGTAAGTAAGAGAGAGAGGCTTATGTTGAGAGTGACACTGATGTACCCTCCTCCTTTCTTCCATCGTTTCTGCAAGCAATAAAGGTAAATACTTTTTTTATGTTCGTCTCTTTACTTTTGTTTTCTTTTGTTTTCTTCTTCCTCTTTCTACTTTACCTCTTTTGGTTTTGATGAGAATGCAAGTGAATCCAGACGCATAAGTATAACAAAGTTTTTGTGAGTGCCAACGATACTTCATGAAGATGTTCTCCTCCTCAAGATCCGTATCACTTCATTCTTGCTCGGCTTGATGATATAATGCGAACGGGGACTGAGCTCGATCCTATGACTTATGCGTTGAACGCCTCCAAAGCAAGGTAGAACATGCAAGGGTTTCAGGTAAGTCATCAACCAAACTAGGTGAGTAATTCTTTAATCTTCTTTCTTTCTTGTAACTTTTAGTTTAGATCACCAACACCACATCTTCCAAATCGTCTTCACTCTTTTTTCCAATTCATTTGTACATAGTCATTTTCTGGTTTTCTCCACCTTCTTCATCTATCGCTTTCTTTCTAACTTTAACATAACTCTTTTTCTCTTTTCTTTTTAAGAAATAAAGAAGAACCTTCGTTTTTCTTCACAAAGATTTCAATAAGAAAAACCTTGAACGCTTCTATCGCAAACCCTCCTTGTGGATCACGACCCGCATAGCCACTTGCTATTGCGGTAGAATTGAGCACTTGCACATCTTTATTTTGAAGTTCTAAAGTTTTGTATTTTATGTGCAGGTTTAACCTCAATCACCTGTGCTCGCTATTTGGCTTCATTTTATGTACTTGTTGGGTTGCTTACTCATTAGGTTGCTTCCTGATAACCCTGGACCTGAATGTCTAGACTCTGGAGTTTGAAATAAAGTGGACCCTTTCGCAGAGGATCAGGCTTTTCTTATGGAGCAAGCGGATCAACCGTAGCTCATTTCCTACCTGCCCTCTCTTGACCGGCTCGCGAGAATACCTTTTTGAAGCTTGTTAATTGGTAGTGAAAAGTGCATTTTTATCATCATATTTACCGTCACATTTTCATATTTATTTATATAATTCTGCACATTTATTAATATTTTGTGATTTATTGTGTGCAGGCCTCGAAATAATAAAAAGAAAGAATTAAAGCTTAAAGAGCCCAAAAGCCCAGATCCAAGCCCATATTTGAAGCCCAAGAGTAAAAGTGCAAATATCAATTGTCAAAGTGCAATTATGCAAGGGCTAAAGTTGCAATTATTAAAGATGAGGGAAGGATAGAATTCTACCCAACGCTAAACTCTTGCAGGATGAGGATAAAAGCCAAAGAGAGTGCAAAGATAAAAATTCAAAGAATTCGGATTTAGACTGTACACGTTTTAGTATTTAAATCATAACTTTTGCTACAGTTATGCAAATCCGATGATTCAAGATGCTCCAAAAAGAAGACTTGAAGACCTACAACTCTTATGTTGATCAAACTTTCCAATTCAATCCGTAGATAAGCTGATTTCGGCGATCAACATGATAAGAAGTTGCAGGACAGATTTGAATTTCTGGAGATAAGATCTTTTTGGGAGAGTTGTACTAGGACTCTACATCTTCCAACACCTATAAATATCCCTGCAGATGCAACACAGAGAGTACACAGTCCAGCGTCCAGAGAAGAGCCAAGGGCCAAAATTAGGGTTTCTTCTAGGTTTTCTTTTGTAAATTAGGGTTTCTTTTCTTTTTATTTTCAAGAGAGAGAGAGGATTATATGGAGCGTGACACCGATGTATCTTCTTTTCTCTGCCATTGATTAAAGCAATAAAGGTAATTACTTTTCTTTTTGTTCTTTATTCTTATGTGTTATTTTTATTTTGTTTTTCTTTTCTTTTTCTCTGTGATCTTGTGGTTGTTGATGAACATGCAAGTGGATTCCATAAGCACGTATAACTAAGCTCTGTGAGAACCAGCGATAGTTCATGAAGACGTCTCCTCCAAGCTACGCATCACTTCGTACTTGAGTATGCTTGACGATATAATGTGCACAGGGATTGAGATCGATCTTATGATCTATTCGTGGAACGCCTCCTAAGCAAGGTAGAACATGTAAGGTTTTCACGTTCTTTCTTCAACCAATCTCAAGTAAGTTTTCTTTTCTTTTTGTTTCTTTTCTTTTCTTTTTGTAGATTAAATCCACATCTTCCACAATTCTTTTCTTCCATCCATTGTAAATACCACCCATTGTAAATACCACCATTTAACTAATAAAAATAAAAGCTTTAGAGTATAACTTGCTTAACGCTTCCATCGCAGTCCCTCCCTGAGGATCACGACCCGCATAGCCCTGCTACCGCGGATTAGAACTGATTCCTCGCACGATCTATTCTTAATCTAATATTCTAATTTTTGTGTGCAGGAAAAATCAGTCAACAAATTGGCGCCGTTGCCGGGGAGGGACGGTAAGTTTATCTCTAAAACAAAAATTTAATTTTTAACTAATTCTTTATTCTTTTCTGTTTGCAGGTTTGGAGAACAGGAAACAGAAACAGAGCAGCAGCAAGGACATACAGCAACCCAGTGCTTCTGCCCTCGAAGGCAGAGCACGAGGGCCTGCAAGTTTGCCGCGGAAACGCGGCCAGAGCCGCGGATCCGCGGCAAGTGCAGTGAACTACTAATTCAGTTTTTTGCAGATTGCTGAAATTTGAGATTACTGCTTACTGCTCTATTCTGTTTTGTTCTGTGATATACCTGTAAATTGCTAATAATTCAACAGTAAATCATTGGTTGTTAAAAATAAAAATTGATTAGACGTTTGCATATTAGGCACGTGTCTTTTCAATTATTTTTATTTACTGTTGAAGAGTGCTGGAGGAGCAAGGTACGTACGCATTGCATGTAGAATAGGATTCATCTCTTGGTTGATTTTCTGCTTTGAGTGATTCTTATCTATTTATCTTGTACACTTGCACTAATTCATCTTAAGGGCATAACCCATTAACAAGATAAGGTGGGGATTTCATCACCCTTCCTTAGCCCAAAAATCATATCCCAAGCACTCACTAACCCAAGCCTAACTAAAACTGAGTAGACGTTGGCCCTAGGGACATCTCGGACTCAATAGGAGATTATCCTAAGGGGGAACAGTGCTGGAAGTTGACTCTTGTCAAATCAGTGTCTAGGAAAGGGATTGAGGGCCGAAAGCCCGAAGATTGGTGGTTATTTAATTAAGGAACGTCTTTGACGGAAAACCTCCCACCACTCTTGCCCTGACCTGGCTGATTAACTCGTGGTCAAAGTCTGCACCCTACCTCCCGTGGACAGTCTAACCAGTTAGGAGTCGTCTAGGTCTAGGTCTACCCTAACTTAGGTTAGAAATTTTTCTTTTTTGTTTGTTTTTTTTTTCTTTTGTTTGTGATTGTGTGATATGGCCTATAACAACAATTTTTTCAAATTTAATGAGGATCCATATTACACACCAACCTCTTATTCGGATATTACCAACCCGGCATATCATAACTTTGACCAATCTAGTGTGCCGGAATGGTCTTATCCGAATGAATATAACCCACACACTCCATCTTATGACTATAATCTTCATAATAATTTCAACTCGTCACAGAGTTCATGGGTTTCGAGTCCCCCGAGTCTAATTCTCAACCTAATTGTCCTTCATATCCATCTAGTCCACATTCTTCCCAAAATTCATACTCAGATCCACCCATTCAGAATAGAAATCCATCTATCTTGGAAATGATGAGTAGGAATGAGTCCAAGCAAAAATCACCATCAATTTTAGACATGATGATGTGTGAGTCCACCGACTCACAAATTTATCACGATTACCCGTCCTATTTTCAAGTCCAATCAGAATATGATCCACCTATCGACTATGAAGGGATGCTAGCTGCCATGACTGAGGCTAAATTAGCCCGTGATCATGACATAGATTTGATGGTGGAATGCTTACACCGGCCGGCTGATTCTGATATCGATGACCACTCGATTAGAGCCGACGAACCAAGTTACTTGGGACAACAAGTTTCTAATTCAGTACCATCTTGTGAACTTGCCGAAACTTCAAATTCTGATAATTTGGCAAGTTTTTCCTTTCCCGAATTAGAACTCGAATGTGACCTAGATTCTCAAATCTATGATCAAGTTCAAATTCCTGAATCATTATTGACTCCTGTTTTGTTACCCGACTTAGGTAATATTTTAGAGTCAGTTTTGATTCCCACATCTATCATTCCTGAACTTGAATCACCACCATTGAGTCACATTCCATTGTGGGAAGATGATTGTGGACTTGAGTTTCAATTTTTTGACTTGGACCCACTTCTCGAACTTAGCCCGACTCCTGAGCCCTTACTTGATTTGAGCTTCTTCCCTGAGTCAGTATTCGTTCCCGTACTTCCCATGTCCAAGTCAATCATTCCATCTTTTCATACTCCATTTTGGGACAAGGAGGTTGAGACAATTAACTCTGAAATTTATTATGAAATTTGGAAATTTGATGGGGTGGAAATTCTAAAAAATGATTATACATATATTTTAGTGGGTTATGTAAGGAAAGTTTCTGGTGGGTTCCACCAAATTATCTGTTATCTTGATTGGGCCGCATTTCGTGGACCAATTAGACCACCTCCGGAACCACCACCCTAAGGTAACTTCCGCCTTCCCTTCTTCTTTTTCATGCATATATGCATTCATTCATACATTGAGGACAATGCATGAGATAAGTGTGGGGGTGGGCTTTACTAACATACTAACATAGGTAGAAACTAACAAAAAATTTGCTAAAAAAAAAAAAAAAAAAAAATCTAAAAAAAAATGTTATAAAAAGGATAATACTTTGACTTATTTTTTGAAAGAAATCTAAGTTAGTTTTAAGAATTAGGAAAATCATGATTAGGATTTCTAAAAACTTGGTCAAAATAAATAAATTGTTTAAATTTTAGGTATAGGAGGAGAAATTGAATAAATAATTAGTCTTGATTTTTACCTTAATGAAATGTGCATACCAAATGCATATCTAGGATTCTAAGACAAAGACCTTGTGCCTCATTAAAAAAAAAAAAAAAGAAGAAAAAAATCACCAATTAAGCTGATACATGTGCCTCAAGAAGCATAAGTATTCATGCCTAAAGGTGAGTAAATAAAAATAAAGTCCTTAGTTTTGTGGCCTAATTCATTCAAATTTGAGTCCGCGGGGTGTTTTCTCACCTGGTGCCCTAAAGCCAACTGGTTTGGGAGTCATCGACTTTAAGTTCGTTACATGGGTGGATTAGAAAGCCTAAGAAGACTAAGAAATATAATATATGTATTAATACATCTAATAATCAATTAGTTAGGTATGAGGGCCTCAAGAAGCCTTGATACTTATACGAAAGAAAATTAGATGAGTTATACATGCCAAAAAAAAATATATATATATATATATATTAACACATCTAATAGTCAATTAGTTAGGTATGAGGGCCTCAAGAAGCCTTGATACTTACACGAAAGAAAATTAGATGATCTTATAAAAATAATAAAGAGGCATGAGAGTCCAAGTTAAGGAATTCCTAGATTCACAAGGGTGCATATGATTTTTGGTAACGAAAAAGACTATATTAGAAATTCAATTTTAATCCTTACCTAAAATGAATAACAATTGACTTTATAAAGACTAAGTTTAAAGAATGAATATAAATGAGGATCCTAAAACTTATAGACTACTTAGTCTCTTCAATAATAATTCAAATATTTTCTTTTTATGGATTTTGTGGGTGTAATCCGCTGAAAACCCTCACGAGACAACACTCGTCCTCTAGGGTAACCTAGAGGTTTAACGGCTTGTTGCACGTGCTAAGTGCAATCGTGATTCCTACGAAAGTGAGTTAGGTTAGATTAACTTTTTCTTCTTCTTTGTTTTTACTCGAGGACGAGCAAAAAGATAAGTGTGGGGGTGTGATTGGTAGTGAAAAGTGCATTTTTATCATCATATTTACCGTCACATTTTCATATTTATTTATATAATTCTGCACATTTATTAATATTTTGTGATTTATTGTGTGCAGGCCTCGAAATAATAAAAAGAAAGAATTAAAGCTTAAAGAGCCCAAAAGCCCAGATCCAAGCCCATATTTGAAGCCCAAGAGTAAAAGTGCAAATATCAATTGTCAAAGTGCAATTATGCAAGGGCTAAAGTTGCAATTATTAAAGATGAGGGAAGGATAGAATTCTACCCAACGCTAAACTCTTGCAGGATGAGGATAAAAGCCAAAGAGAGTGCAAAGATAAAAATTCAAAGAATTCGGATTTAGACTGTACACGTTTTAGTATTTAAATCATAACGTTTGCTACAGTTATGCAAATCCGATGATTCAAGATGCTCCAAAAAGAAGACTTGAAGACCTACAACTCTTATGTTGATCAAACTTTCCAATTCAATCCGTAGATAAGCTGATTTCGGCGATCAACATGATAAGAAGTTGCAGGACAGATTTGAATTTCTGGAGATAAGATCTTTTTGGGAGAGTTGTACTAGGACTCTACATCTTCCAACACCTATAAATATCCCTGCAGATGCAACACAGAGAGTACACAGTCCAGCGTCCAGAGAAGAGCCAAGGGCCAAAATTAGGGTTTCTTCTAGGTTTTCTTTTGTAAATTAGGGTTTCTTTTCTTTTTATTTTCAAGAGAGAGAGAGGATTATATGGAGCGTGACACCGATGTATCTTCTTTTCTCTGCCATTGATTAAAGCAATAAAGGTAATTACTTTTCTTTTTGTTCTTTATTCTTATGTGTTATTTTTATTTTGTTTTTCTTTTCTTTTTCTCTGTGATCTTGTGGTTGTTGATGAACATGCAAGTGGATTCCATAAGCACGTATAACTAAGCTCTGTGAGAACCAGCGATAGTTCATGAAGACGTCTCCTCCAAGCTACGCATCACTTCGTACTTGAGTATGCTTGACGATATAATGTGCACAGGGATTGAGATCGATCTTATGATCTATTCGTGGAACGCCTCCTAAGCAAGGTAGAACATGTAAGGTTTTCACGTTCTTTCTTCAACCAATCTCAAGTAAGTTTTCTTTTCTTTTTGTTTCTTTTCTTTTCTTTTTTGTAGATTAAATCCACATCTTCCACAATTCTTTTCTTCCATCCATTGTAAATACCACCCATTGTAAATACCACCATTTAACTAATAAAAATAAAAGCTTTAGAGTATAACTTGCTTAACGCTTCCATCGCAGTCCCTCCCTGAGGATCACGACCCGCATAGCCCTGCTACCGCGGATTAGAACTGATTCCTCGCACGATCTATTCTTAATCTAATATTCTAATTTTTGTGTGCAGGAAAAATCAGTCAACACTTGTGAGCATCTTCCTGTATTCTCCTACTTGTAAATCATACTCTTGCACTTTTTTGATGTAATATTCATGTAATACTGGATCACGCTCTATGACAACTATGTACTTGTACTCTTTTCTGTTAGAATGTATATTATCACTGTGCTTTCACACTCTAACTCTTGCCTGTACTGATGCTAAACATACATATGTGAGGATATTCTCGCCCCGCGTATTTATGTCACAGTAGCCTTCCCTTACTCGTCGGAGCAGGGCATTACAATTCTAACCCTAAAAAGAGATGAGCTGAGAAGAAGAGAATGCATCACAAGCAAAAATAGGTAACAAGAATAGCTCTGACACCGCGAGTGAGGGAGCAAACACCGCGCAAGATAAGGTGACATCGGAGCAATTGCTCACCCTCGACCTTGATGATCCTAGCTCTGACCACTTCAATAGAAATGGGCCTCTACATCGCCCATTTCACATTGGTTTGAGTCACAACCAAAGTGTTTCAAAAGGCGGTGGCAATTTTAAAATTTGATGAAAAATACACAATTTTGCCTTTGGATCTTTTACGGCAGTTATTTTAATAACTGCCGTAATATATTAATTTTATGACAGTTCTTTGAAGAACCACTATAAAAGCTGATCGAAACCTTTGAATCTTTTATACTGATTAGTTTTACGATCGTTCTTTGAAGAACCGCTGTAAAAGTTGATCACTAGTACAACTCTAGGAATAGACAATACACATTTTATGACTGTTCGCATTGAAAATGTCATGATATAAAAGGCAGTGGCTCTTTGTGTTTTGCTTTTGGATCATGTCTCCCTTCCCTCACCCCATATCTCGGTCCCTCTCTCCTCTCTCCCCCCTCGTTCTTTGATCTGAAAGAGCGATCTTCAATCCAGGCGAGTTTAATCTCTCTTCCCTCATTCATCAAGGCGAGTTTGATCACCAGGCAAGTTCATTAAGGTGATCTCTCTCCCCTCGATCATCAGGAGAGTTCGATCTCTCTCTCTCTCCCCTCATTCATCAGGTTGAGTTTGATTACCAGCGAGTTCACACTCTTTGATCCAAAAGATGCAGAACAATTTTTGATCAAGACGAGTTCATCAAGGCGAGTTTGATCTCTCCCCCCCTCCTTCATTAAGGCAAATTCATAAATTATTTGATGAATTCAAATTTGGGGCTGATTATGATATTTTGTTGGAAGAAGAACAATATGATTTCAAATTTTGGTTTGATCTTATTTAGAGCTACATGCAATTAAGAGAACTACTGAAGGTGGTCTATTGTGATTCTAAAAGCTAAAAATTTATCAATAAAATTTATTCTTTGATTATGCTAGAGTATTTTCTTGGTCTTCTTCTTCTACTACTTTTTCCTTGGTCTTCTTCTTCTACTACTTTTTCTTGATTTTTTTTCTTCTAATTTTTGGTCGAGTAGGACGAGGGGATCACCAGGCGGGATGGAAGAGGAGGAGGGGATCACGAGGAGGACGTGGCACTTGTTGCTAGTGATGGACGAGGAGGATAAAGATGGGATCACGTTAAAATTATTTTTTGTTAAAAATGAGGCTTTTTCATATCCGTTTTAAACCGTCATTGTTGTTTCCCAGCTTACAACGTCGTCCGGATAGACGGTTATTTTTGACCCGCTATCTTTGCTGTTTAACGTTGATTTTATACCACCGTGGAAGTCTATTTTTATTGTAAGGTGAAAAGTTGTTTTGTAGGGTCATTTTTTCTCTAGTAGAAGAAACTCTTCATTAAGTAGTATTGTGCCTCCATCTTTGCCTTATTTTTGGAGTTCCTCGGTCCTGATGCTATTATTTTATCGGCAACAAACCATAATGCTTCAATCATCCTGGCTTCCTCCATCACCGCCTCCCTCTCCTAATTCTCTAGATATTGAAACATAGCATGAGCTAAAAGACAAAGGGTACAAGAACAAGAACAATACCCTAATCATAGTTAATATATTGGAAAGGGACATTCTACTTTGAGGTACCGCTTTTTTCTAGGAAAAGCAGAATAAGACCCTTTTACTATTGCTTCCTGCTCTTTCTATATGTAGCGTGAGTTTTAGGAACATGGCTGTGCGGGTAGGGAATTTGAAAATATTACAAAATTTACTTGAATCATTGAAAAATTACAACAATTCCAAAAACTCTACTTACAAGAGAGAGGAGATTTTCAAGCTTAAATCTCCTCTATATTTAATGCCGGGTTCTTGCTGTAGCGGTGGAAAGTGATTCTTATTTTTTGTTAACCGGGTGAACGTCAAGTTCTTCTGAAACTCTTCTCCTCGGATCACAGATGGAGTAGCACAGCTCCTATTAATGAAATCTTAAAGAGACTTAGGCAATAACTTGAACTCAGTAAGTTGGTAGAAGAGTTTAACTCTTTATAAATATTTCTCAGCTAAAAAAATTTCGCTCCCTCTTCAATAGCAAACTGAGCTATTTATAGGGTTTTTAGGGGAAAAACTGTCCCCTAAAAACCCTCCATAATGGGAGTTAATTCCCCTCATTATGTGGGCAGTACTTGACCCAGTAATGGGGGTAGTTATAACTGTGACGCAAAGTTCCTCTGCAGTTGGAACGCAGGCTTGAGCCCTGCATTTAGCCGTTAAGGTAATGCTGGACGCGGGTCTTGAGCTTCGTGTTTGGGCGCCGTAATGGTGTTGAAACGTGAGCTTCAAACTCTGTGTCGAGCTTCGCGTCTGAGACGCGGGCTTCAAGCTCTGTATTTGAGCACTAAAGTGGTGCTGAGACGCGGGCTTTAAGCTCTACGTCTTGGCATTGCAGTGGTGTTGAGACACGGGCTTCGACCCCGCGTCTTGACTTTGCACAAGTGGCTTTGATTAGCCTCGCGTCTGAAGCATGGACTCTGTTATCTGATGACTTATCTTCAGTGATTTTTAAATAGTCTACAGAATCCCCTCCAAAGTTTTTGAAACCCTGCGGTTGATTGGGACGGGTTTCAAAACACTTTGGACCTTTCTGTTGGCAGCAAGCTCTCAAGACTGGACTGGCAATCTTTTGAGATATCTTGAGCTCGATCTTGTCTGGATTTTGGTCTTCATGAGTGTACTATTAAACTTTTTGAAGCCACCATAAATGATCATCATAAGTGTCCAGATACATAGTCCAGACCTCATTGGTACTCTGTGCTGGTATACTGTTGAACCAGGAAAAATCGCCAACTGCTTTTGCCAGTGTACTATTGAACTGATTGCAGAAGCAGAGACTGAACACATATCTTGTAGACGCAAAAGTCGTATTACCTTGAGAACGTGGGCCGCGTCTGAAGTAGAAAAGACGCGAACATCGAGTGGAGGCGTGGCTCTCACTATAGTGAATAGACGCGACTCTGTTAGAGTTGAGGCACAACTCTCTTGTTTTACTCAAACGCGAGCTTGAGAATACTGACAAGATGCAGTCTTTGTAGTGGAGACGTGAGCTTCTCCTTGTTGAAGAGACGCGGCTCTGTTAAACGCGAGATTCGTATTCTGGGTGCGTGGCCACGTGTCTGGCGGAGCTTGAAGAGATGTTGTTCTCTTTAGATTGCGAGGTCTGCATTCTGGGCGCGTTGCCACGAGTTTGGCGATGATCGGTCTCGAGATACGGGTCGCGTATCTTGGCCGATTACTACGTCTGTAAAATGACAACAGTCTTTCAAGAGTCATCATTAGACTCTTTTCTTCTTCGTTGATCTTTGCGTACAGAACTTAAGAACTTCAAGAAAAGCTCCAAGCTTTTTCTTCTTCTCATCTTTTCTAAAGAATTCACCGTTAAAATGGCCCCAAAGACCAAGCTTGTAGCTTCCTTCTTGAGCTCCGTTTCTCTAGAGGTTCAAATGGAAGGTTTCTTTGCGCAGGAGGCCCCCATTTCAGGTAATAAGACCACCCGAATCAGTTTCTACCATTAAAGAACTCGAAGAATTTGTTGGCCCAGAGGCCTTCCACTCTAGTTTTGATGATGATTAACTCATGTAGTTATGTTTACTAATAATCTTGTGATTTTAGTTTCAGATCATTTAGCAAGATATTAGTTGGTGATTGCTTCAACAAGAGGAGTTTGGAAGCTTTCACATGGTGATTCCAGAGCCCGAGCATCAAGATCATTCATTGCACTCACTCGTGGATCACGGTTTGGATCGAGTCGACTTGAAGATTGAAGATCGTCAGGAAGACTTAGGTATCCATAATTTAGTTTAGTGTGTTTTAGATCCATTTGTAAAGACTAGATAGTTGATATGCTCAAGTGCACTATACACACACGTTTATGTTTCATTATTTTTTAACAAAACATATTTTTGGATTTAAAGACAAAAACTATGATATATATATGTTTCATGTATATTGGACTTATGTCCATATGCAACATGCTTCAATGTGTTTAAATATCATGTTTTTGTATTTCAATGTGTTTTAGGAAAAATTAGTTTTCCTATTGAAAAATCCAAGTTTGGTAAAATACAGTTTTTGGTTTTTGATAATATTTGCAAGACACAAAAATAGTTCAAAATGTCTGATATTTGTCTTGAAATATTTATCACATGTTTGTATATCCATGTAATATGATAAAACTATTTTTATAGATTTTTAGAAGATTTATGGAATTTATTAGAATATTTTTTAACAAGTTTTTCTGACCCAAATTGTTGCCTACCAGGCTCTGACGGTCGACCGGGCCGGTCGACTGGGATCCAGAGTCGGTCGACCGGTCGGTCGACCGACGTGCACAGACTTGTGCACGTTGGCCAGGCACAGGGGTCGACCACTGTTTTTGGGCGATCGACCGGGCGGTCGGCCGGGTTCCTCCAACGGTCATAAATATGACCGTTGGCGGTCGACCGGGCGGTCGACCGCCAGCCGTCTCAGACTGAGAATTCAGCCTAACGGCTAGTTTTTTATTGGGGCTATATATACCCCATTGTTTTGAGTTTTTGGTTAAGATTTTAAGAGCTAAAATTTCTCTCCTTTCTTGGTGTTTAAAACAAGTTTTCAAATGTGTTTAAAGAGCAAAAAGATCAATCTTATTTGTTTTAAGTGTTTTGTTTATTTCAAAGAAATTAGGGTTTTGGGAATTAGTTTTGATCTAAAATTTCTATATCTATTTTGGTGTTTTCTCAAGAGAATTTCTTTGATCAAAACACTTGTTTTTCCACACTTGAGCTATCTTCTATCCTATTCTATTAGGATCATTTGTTTGTGGGAAAAGAAATTGTTTGTGGTTGAAAGATAGCACCAAGTTGTAAACTCTTTCATTGTTGGGTTGCTCCCTCTTTGGTAGAGGATGAAATTGTTGGTTTGCTCCCTCTAGTGAGAGGTGGAGTTTGGTTTTTGTATCCCTCTTCGGTAGAGGTGATTTGTGGTTGTTTGGCTACGGGCCTATCTCTCTTCGGTAGAGGTGGATTGTGATTGTATTGCCTCGGTGGAGGTTGTATTGGTTGAGAGAGGAGTTCGGTACTCCCGGTTGTACAAATCCTCCTCGGTGGAGAATCCCTCGGTGGGAGTCCTAGGTGGACGAGTTAGTGGATTGGAAATCCTTCACGGTGGTGAAGGCGGGGACGTAGATCTAGGGGCTCGAACCTCGGAACATATCCTAGTGTTTGCGTTTGATCTATTGTCTCTCTAACTCTCTCTCTTTATTTGTGTTGTGCATTGCATCATTCATATCATATCATATTGTGTATGTTTGTGTTTCCTTACATATATTCATATTGCCTATTCATATTATATGCTTGGCTTGTGTTTGTGTGCCTCACTTATACTTAACCACGAGAGCTTCATATAGCACCTCAACCCTTATCTAGGGGAATCAAGAGGAGTTAGTCCAGAGCCCTTCACGGGGAATTCGGCTACACTCGTTGGTTGTATTAAGTGTGTTGCAAATTAGTTTTAACTTCCGCATTTAGTTTCTAGATTAGCCATATCACCTATTCACCCCCCCTCTAGGTGATTTCAATTGGTATTAGAGCCTACGCTCCTGATACTTAGGTTTAACAACCTAGGAGTAAGATCCTGTTTGCTAATCTACATTTGCATTTGCACATACATTTGTTTTCACACACACCCATGGATTGCTTTTCACCTCCCATGTTCGATGTCTTCAACATTGACACATGGAAATATAGGATGTCCATGTATTTGAAAACCCTAGGCTTGCATGTTTTCCTTGCCGCTACCAAGAAATGCTATCTTGGTAATAGCAATCATATAGGGGCCAATGCACAAGCCCTAGAGGCTATTAGAAGCACGCTCTCTAAAGATTATCTTATGCATGTTTCTAACCTTGATTCCGCCTTTGCATTGTGGAACAAGTTGACAACCACATCCACCTCCAAGCTTCAATTGCCAATCCAACGGAGGAGTCTAGTGGAGAATCCGACTCACAATGCTTCATGGTCCAAGGGAATGACTCCCTTGAGGTACAATCAGAATCTCAACTAGATAGTTTTGATGCTAGTTCTTCATGTGATGAATATGTGGATGCTAATGCTTTGAATGAAGAACTATCTATTGTTTGTGAAAAATTAATACAAAAATATAATGTTTTGAAAAAAAAAGTCTAAGCCTTAATAATGATATATATTTGATTTCTAGACTTAACAATGTTTTGCAAGAGAAGGAGGAGATTTCTAATGAAAGAGATTCATTAAAATCTCAACTTGATCTTGCCTTAAAAGAAAATGAGTTTTTGAAAAATAAAAATGATTGTGAAAATGTTTTGAAGAAAAATAAAGTTTTAACTTCAAAATTGATTTTGTTTTAAAAGAGAATGTTGCTTTGAAAAATAAAATTGCTTCAATTTTAAAGGATTTAGATGTTTGTTTAAAGAAAAATATTTCTTTGCAAAATAATATGGATGCACATGTTTGCCATGCTTCACCTAATACACCTATTGCATGCTCCACTTCTTCTAACATTGAAAAGATATAAATTTGTTAAAGAAGAATATGAATTGTTTGGGCTCCACTTTGAGCCAATGTGTTTTGAGTCATACACGCTTGGAATCCTTGGTTCGAAAGAAACAAGTTCCATCTTTGCATGCAAACCCTCCACGGCGTACACATGCTCCTCACGTACACACCCATCACACATTGTATGCTCATGTGTACACTTATACACATTGTGGACGAAAGAGCCACCTTGCTAGATTTTGCTATGATAGAATACATGATGAAAATTTAGCAACTAAATTTGTTTGGGTTAGGAAAGGTGCTAACCCCCATGGACCCAAAAGAGTGTGGGTACCAAAGACCACCCCTATTATTGTATTTGATGTAGGTGTAGGCTCTCGCATGACGTGAGAGTATCGGTGCCTTGGAGTGGATGCGTTCCGAGCTTCATGTGGACTATTTGGATGCATCACTTTCAAGGGATGTTTGGTGGGAGGACCACCTTGATTTGGAGAACTAGAGAAGTGCCCTCATCGGTTTTGGTATCGATCTCTAACTCCCGTTTATATTTACATGCTTTCATATCATTGTTTATAGCATGTTTTGATGTTTATAGATTATTATGATTATGCCATGTGAATTAGATTAGTGATATACATGTTAGTTATTTGAGACACCCATGTTTAATATGGATCTATATCTATGTGTTCTCACTTTATTTTTAACTAATATGTATATGTCCTAGATCTAATGCACATGCATATACATAATGATCATATGTGTGTTTATGATTTTTATTTTGTTTTGATGCTTAATGATTTGATTATATGTTTAAATGTTAGTTTTCATTAAGACTAGGATATATACTTGTACATATAGTGGGCCACAAATAAACTTTTATATGTTTGGGCTTGAATGATTATTTGTACCCATTAGATGTGCTAGTATAGTCTAGTTTTGATGATTCATGCATTTAACTTGTATTCCCATTTTATCCATGTTTTCATGATCATATGTTTAACTTCATGTATATGTCCATCTTGTCTAAACTATTGATTATACATATACATCCTTTGAGCCACGTGCCTTAATGCATATACATTTGTGGACTCGTTATGTTTTATGTATACTTTAGTTTATACTTAACATACATATGCCTTGAAGAAATCGAGTTTTCATGATTTTCTTGTTTTAAGGAATATTGAGCTTGAATGTCTAATTTCATGATTATGTGTTTCACACTACACTTGTACACTCACCTTATTTAAATGTTTCTCATGATTATGTTTTCATGAGTATGTATGGGCTTTATAGACTTTGAGTGTTTTAGTGATCATGTGATTTACATAGTTTCATGAAAAATATTTTGTTTTATTCCTTGCTTGAAGGATTCCGTACAAGTTCAGAAGTTTTTCCATTTAACTAGTTCGGATTCTTCGTTTTGGTAGAGTTTTCAAACATACTCTATTTTCAAACCTATTTTTGAAAACCCCTACCTTTCACGGGCGGTTGGATGGGAGACCATGCTCATGTATGCTTTATAGTGAAAATCATTTTAAACTTGAACATGAATGAGTGGTAGGAAATATAAGATATACATTTGATATTATTGTTGTTTCAATTGGTATCATTGGATTCTTTCAATTGGTATCAATATTGACATTTTCTTGTATACTCATCTATTTTTATGTATGTATGCTTACACTTCAAATAGTATCAATTTCGATTGGTATCTAACTTTTCATACATATATATATTTTGTTTGTGCTAAGCTTGAGTTTTAATGATCATCATGTTTCAATTGATTAGTTTTCAATTGGTATTCTAATACAAGCTTAGACATTGTTTTAATTGGTATTTCATAAAGGGGGAGAAAACTCATATTTTATCTTTCAATTGGTATTTGGTTTACCATTGATTTTGTATTCCACTCCCTTACTTTATGATAGAAAATAATAATTTCAATTTGGTATCATATGTTTAAAAAGAATAATACTTTAAATTGGTATCAAGATTGTATTTGTTTTCTTAAATTGGTATCAAGATGCTACTTTGACACATTTTTAATTGGTATCAAATTTATTTTATTGAGAAAATTCGAAATGTTTTAAAAAGAAATATGAAAAATGTTTTGATTTATATTGCATATATGCAAGAGGAGCTTAACATCTCTTCTACATATAGATTCATGTTGAGTATATCTTATATTGAGGAGCTTGACAACTTTTCTTTATGCGATACACGTGTGTAGGGGGAGCTTCACATCTCTTCTTATACATTACACATTATGTGTTATGTGAATTAGGGCCTGTCATCCTTTCTTCATGTAATGCATATATGTAGGGAAGTTAACTTAGCGTCCTCCTCTTCATGAATGTATATCGCATATATCTATTTATTGATTTGTTTGTTTGACCCCTTAGTTGATTCTTTGTTTCGAACAAAAAGGGTGAGAAAAATGTTTTTGTTTTTACTTAGACCCCTTTGTTGATGGTTGACAAATAGGGGGAGAAGTATTTGAGTTCATATGCATTATTTTATATGCATGTTTTATTTATTAGTTTGTCGTTTAATTGTTTAATTGATATCAAGAGCATTTCATTATTTAAGAGCATGTTTTTATTGGTATCAAGAGCACGTTTATGCATGATGCATTTCATATGTTAGGTATCAAGAGCATGTTTTTGTATTTGGTACCTTGTTTTATGCATATCTATGCATACATGTTTATAAGCTTTCATTGCATATTTAATTGTTTATTGCTATGCATGAGTTAAGGGGGAGCTTCCTTGAAGCTTAACTTTAATCCATGTATATATAACTCCATGAGTTTTGTCATCATCAAAAAGGGGGAGATTGTTGGCCCAGAGGCCTTCCACTCTAGTTTTGATGATAATTAACTCATGTAGTTATGTTTACTAATAATTTTGTGATTTTAGTTTCAGATCATTTAGCAAGATATTAGTTGGTGATTGCTTCAACAAGAGGAGTTTGGAAGCTTTCACATGGTGATTCCAGAGCCCGAGCATCAAGATCATTCATTGCACTCGCTCGTGGATCACGGTTTGGATCGAGTCGACTTGAAGATTAAAGATCGTCAAGAAGACTTAGGTATCCATAGTTTAGTTTAGTGTGTTTTAGATCCATTTGTAAAGACTAGATAGTTGATATGCTCAAGTGCACTATACACACACGTTTTATGTTTCGGTATTTTTTAACAAAACATATTTTTGGATTTAAAGACAAAAACTATGATATATATATGTTTCATGTATATTGGACTTATGTCCATATGCAACATGCTTCAATGTGTTTAAATATCATGTTTTTGTATTTCAATGTGTTTTAGGAAAAATCAGTTTTCCTATTGAAAAATCCAAGTTTGGTAAAATACAGTTTTTGATTTTTGATAATATTTGCAAGACACAAAAATGGTTCAAAATGTTTGATATTTGTCTTAAAATATTTATCACATGTTTGTATATCCATGTAATATGATAAAACTATTTTTATGAATTTTTAGAAGATATATGAAATTTATTAGAATATTTTTTAACAAGTTTTTCTGACCCAAATTGCTGCCTGCCAAGCTCTGGCGGTCGACCGGGCCGGTCGACCGGGACCAGAGTCGGTCGACCGGACCGACGTGCACAGACTTGTGCACGTTGGCCAGGCACAGGGCTCGGTCGACCGACCAGAGAGCTTTGCTCTCTGTTTTTGGGCGGTCGACTGGGCGGTCGACCGGGTTCCTCCAACGGTCATAAATATGACCGTTGGCGGTCGACCGCCAGCCGTCTCAGGCTGAGAATTCAGCCTAACGGCTAGTTTTGTATTGAGGCTATATATACCCCATTGTTTTGAGTTTTGGTTAAGATTTTAAGAGCTAAAATTTCTCTCCTTTCTTGGTGTTTAAAACAAGTTTTCAAAAGTGTTTAAAGAGCAAAAAGATCAATATTATTTGTTTTAAGTGTTTTGTTTATTTCAAAGAAATTAGGGTTTTGGGAATTAGTTTTGATCTAAAATTTCTATATCTATTTTGGTGTTTTTCCAAGAGAATTTCTTTGATCAAAATACTTGTTTTTCCACACTTGATCTATCTTCTATCCTATTCTATTAGGATCATTTGTTTGTGGGAAAAGAGATTGTTTGTGGTTGAAAGATACCACCAAGTTGTAAACTCTTTCATTGTTGGGTTGCTCCCTCTTTGGTAGAGGTTGAGATTGTTGGTTTGCTCCCTCTAGTGAGAGGTGGAGTTTGGTTTTTGTATCCCTCTTCGGTAGAGGTGATTTGTGGTTGTTTGGCTACGGGCCTATCCCTCTTCGGTAGAGGTGGATTGTGGTTGTATTGCCTCGGTGGAGGTTGTATTGGTTGAGAGAGGAGTTCGGTACTCCCGGTTGTACAAATCCTCCTCGGTGGAGGTTCCCTCGGTGGGAGTCCTAGGTGGACGAGTTAGTGGATTGGAAATCCTTCACGGTGGTGAAGGCGGGGACGTAGAGCTAGGGGCTCGAACCTCGGAACATATCCTTGTGTTTGCGTTTGATCCATTGTCTCTCTAACTCTCTCTCTCTCTTTATTTGTATTATGCATTACATCATTCATATCATATCATATTGTGTATGTTTGTGTTTCCTTGCATATATTCATATTGCCTATTCATATTATTTTCTTGGCTTGTGTTTGTGTGCCTCACTTATACTTAACCACGAGAGCTTCATATAGCACCTCAACCCTTATCTAGGGGAATCAAGAGGAGTTAGTCTAGAGCCCTTCACGGGGAATTCGGCTACACTCGTTGGTTGTATTAAGTGTGTTGCAAATTAGTTTTAGCTTCCGCATTTAGTTTCTAGATTAGCCATATCACCTATTCACCCCCCTCTAGGTGATTTCAGAATTATCTTAACTCTTAAGCTTCTTTTGAGTTGAACCGCCAACACGAGGCTCACATCCTTGTTTGATTTTCAGATACGACTCTTGCACTGTCAGGCAAGACGCGAGTTTTATGGCCTCCGCGTCTTTGCTTCATCAGCTTGAGCCTGTATCTGCTTGTGAACGCGTGTTTCATTAATCCTTGCGTTTGATCCCTGCGTTTGATCCCAACACTTAATGAATTTTCTAAGTGGTGGAGTTCAGACGCGAACTTCATGTGAACCTTGTGTCTATGAAGTTTGACGCGAGTTTCACTGAGTCTCATGCTTGATTCCAACACTTGAGAATTTCTAAATTGTGGAATTTCAAATGTGGACTTCATGTGAACCTCGCGTCTCGAGGTTTGACGCGGGTTTCACTAAGTCTCGCGTCTGATTTCAACACTTAGAGAAAATCCTAAGTTGTGGAGTTTCAAACGCGGACTTCATGTGAGCCTCGCGTCTTTGAGTTTAGACGCAGGTGTCACTGAGCTTTGCGTCTTAGTCATTAGACATGGTTCTGGGATGAACCTTGCATCTGATCTTCAACACTTTGATAATTTTCAGGTTGCTGACTATTGCGTTGTCTTTTTTGCAGTGCGATACTTCTCAAACCCTTTGTCCAAGCAGTCTCATTTTGGACATGTAGGTGGTGCTAACCCAAACATGATCTTCGTTATCAAGAGGACTGCTCCTGTGACCACTGGTAAATCAAAGGAATGACAAAACTGGATCAGTAATGCCAGTATGCTTACTTTCTAGGAAATCATTTTCGACGGTCGGTTCGAATCAAATTCCTGTGCCCTACTAAGGAAGCCTGATTTCTTCTTTGGTGACTCGATCGAGGAGGATGAGGCTGCTCTTTATGATGAGGATTACAAATGGCTTGGCCAGATTGGCAACAGGAGATTCTTTCTCCCGAACATGGAGCGGATGTATCCCCTGGCCTACCGCAGCATATGTCCATGTGTCGAACAATGGACTGGGAGTTGGTCAAGCCAATTTCTAGAGTTTTCCTGGGCAAGATAAGTGCCCATGAAGCCAGTCGGTCATGGGAGGGATGTACTGGGGTTACAGCCTGGTTTGGTCAGAGTTGAATACCCAACAGGGGAGACCCCACAACTTGCGACCATCTTCATCAGACGATTTTTGGATGCGAGGGGTGACTTTCCTCCAGAATTTCGTGCCATTGGATGAATCTACTCTACCATCAAAACTTGGTGGGGCAGAATGGTAGGGTTTGCTCTTGCAGAATTTGAAAATCTTTTGCTGTAGGCTGACTGTATGGGGCTGTGAGGGCTGTCTAGTACGACATTTCGTAGAGCACCCAACATTTCTATACTATTTTGGAGCAGTATAATCTAGAGACCTATACGTTCTTCACTCCCATCGGGGAAATGGGGCTTGCCCTCCATTAGATGTACGAAGTCTCAGGGCTGGTGATTGGAGATGCCCCTTACGAAGAATATATTCCGTTGAAAGAGGAGTGACATCTGCTGAAGAAGAGCGATCCTCTGGTATACGAGACTTATTGGGAGGTGTTGTGTCACTTTCACATCTGTGGACAGGTGACAGGATGGAGGAGTGAGGGAGTTAAGCAGATGTCATGGGCAAACTATCAATTCCCCAGGGTGAATAAGACTGACCTGAGACCCGGCTAGCTTCCAGCACTGATGAAGAAATAATTGAAAGGATCAGTGCATCCACTAGTTCATACACCACAGAGTCTACTGAGGATACTTTCAAACCAGATACAGATTTTGAGAGATTCCACCATCAAGTCAAAGTTCGATGTCTGACCGAGCTCTATTGGCGGCTTCCTCATGCTGTGGCTAAAGCTATGTGTGGTGCTGACGCTACCGCATAAGGTGATCGTCGCCGATGCGGTGTACCCGGTTGTTTTGCTTACTCATGGGAAGTTCATTGCTCTCCTCCCAGTAATGGTGGCCGAGATCCAGAGTGAGTTACGGGCGCTAACGAAGAGCTTCTGTCAGGTGGAGGCAATCGTGGACACAAAGGGCAACCCAGTCAAGGATTCCAATGGTCATCCCCTGGTTAAGACTCCTAGTCCCAGGGTGGAGCTTCCATACACATATCTGATGGCTTGGTATATGATGCATTGTCCATCACTAATGAGTCTCTACCTCAGAAAGTTTTGTACCTTTTGTGCAGCGGTTGGAGAGCTCGAGCTTGCTGCAGTACTACATATTCTACATCCGGAAGACTATTCTGAATGGGACCAACTGCCAATTGGACAGGTGCTTCCCCGAGATTTATGACGCATCCTATGGGGACAAGTTTACATACCTCGTTGGCCCGGATGAATTCACCCGATTACTTTCTAGTGTCTTCTGGTGGTTGATAAACATCCGGCCTGGATACTTGATTTTTCGGCAAAGGGAAGTCTTGTACAGTGGAACCTTACATGCCTTGTAGATTCGCCAGGCAGTTTGGTTACGACCAATTGTACGTCAGTAACCCCAATCCAAACCTTCGCTTCTGCGGGAAGATGTTTTAAGGTGCCCGGGCATGGTACTATAGCATAGCTAGAGGAATTAGAGTTGTCTTTACCCTTCCTCACAAGACGCCCAATTCTTGTGCAAGACTTAGTTTTTGTACGTGGTATTTCATGGCAAATAAGATGCTTGGGTTTGGAATAAACAGCTCATGCATAAAAGGCATCAAATTCGCATATAAAACCAAGGAAGGGTCCAAGGGTTGTCAAATGTGAGGGATGACTGAGTATCAAGAGGCCGAGAAGGAAAAGAAAAAAGAGGCCAGGAGGGAGGCTAGCGGAACATGAGCAGCTTTGGGGTTAGAGTGATCGGTCACTGATATTGCATAATTATTATCATATTCTCATACTTATTATATAATAAACTCTGCTTTTAATTCGAATTATTGTCTAATTTATATGCAGGCCCATTGCTAAAAGAAAGGAAAGAGAAATGAGCCCAAAAGCCCAACAAATTCTGATTCAATTCAGAATTACTTCGAAATCAAAAAATCAGGGCAGATCAGGGCAAATTAGATCGGTTGACAACCAGTTAAAACAAAACTCTACAAATCAATTGGTTAAAGCCAAAGATCAAAGGCCGTTTCGTCAAATCCAGGAGCTGAAACGGGAAATTCAGAACCAGATAACAGAAAATCTCTGAACGACGAGCTGTACCCCTTGGGTGTGGCCACCTGGCCACCCAGGCCATGTTTTCGCAGCCAAAGCCGCGTTTTCGCGGCTTTGTTAGGGTTGTTGGGGGAGCGTTTGCTCCCCCTATCTTCTTACGCCCCTCCCCGTTGGGTTTTGCCTATAAATACTGGGTTTTTCAGAGACCACAGGGAACGATCATGCAAAGATATTCTAGGCCATTTTTTTTATTCTTTTTAGTGTAGGTTTTATTTTCATTTTATGTAAAAATTTTTTTGTAAGCATAGGTTAGACTGAGATTCATGTAAGTAAGAGAGAGAGAGAGAGAGACTTATATTGAGAGTGACACCGATGTAATAACCTCCTCCTTTCTTTCATCGTTTCTACAAGTAATCAAAGGTAACATCTTTATACTTTTCTTGTTTATATGTTCTTCTTCTATTTTCTACTTTTCCTCTTTTGGTTTTTGATGAATATCCAAGTGAATCTAGAAGCATCAGTATAGCCATGTTTGTGTGAGTGTCAACGATATTTCATGATGATGTTCTCCTCCTCAAGATTTTGTATCATTTCATTCTTGCTCGTCTTGATGATGTAATGTGAATGGGGACTGAGCTCGATCTTATGGGTTATACGTTGATCGCCTCTGAAGCAAGGTAAAACATGCAAGGATTCCAGGTAAGTCATCAACTAGAGGAGGTAAGTATTTCTTTTAGCTTTTTTTCTTTTCTTTTAATTTTATTTTAGATCACCAACATCACAATCTACCAACTCTTTTATCACTCTTCTCAATTTCTTTGTATATATCAATTTTCTATTTTTTCCACCTTCTCAATCTACCACTTTCTTCCTAACTTAACTTTAACCTATTTTCTTTTTCTTTTTAAGAACTAAAAGAAGATCTTTAACCATTCTCTGTAACCTAAAAGAGAACTAACTAAAAAGCTTCCATCGCTAGTCCCTCCTTGTGGATCACGACCCGCATAGCCACTTGCTATTGTGGTAGTATTGAGCACCTTGCACTCTTTATTCTTAAGTTCTGAAATTCTGTATTTTTGTGTGCAGGTTCCATCTCAATCATAGAGTCTGGAGCAGGAGTGGCCGAGGAGCAATTCACTAGGAGGACTCGGCAAGCTGTGTCCAAGCGTCCTGAAGCCTCTGCTTTCCAATGTGAGACCAGCCAGAAGAAAGCAAGAAAAGGATCTGAGGCTACAGTTTCAACCCAGATGCCTGAGGTACTCCCCTCCGGTACGGAGGAACATGAGGAAAAAGCAGCAGAAGAAGAAGAGGCAGCCTCCTCTCTTCGCCCCCAAGAAGAAGAGCCTGCAGGCCAGTCCACTGTAACCGAAGGGGCCGTGGTTGCAGAATAGCCGAAAGAAGTGACGGATAGGGTTAAAATTGAAGTTCCATCTCAACCGGGAGTTTCAATTCACCCGGCAGCTTCTTCGGCTCAAGAAAGAGGGATGTAGGTACAACAACCGGGCTCTCCCAGTGTCTTGATGCCTGCTCAGCCCTACCACCGAAGTTCTCAGTGGCAAAGCCCTAGTCCCTGAGGCCTCCTTGGTTCAGGAGTCATCTTCGTCGTCTGAAGAACATAGTGACTACTCAGGAGACGAAGTTAACTTCGGCGATGAACCTGCCTTTCCTGACATTAGCAAGTTTTCACACATCAGAGGAAGAGATCCAGGTGGATGTCTATGCAATGGTTCCACCATCGAGAGAGATCACCGCAACCGAGGGTAATTCTTCTATCTCTCTTAGCTATTACCCCATCGAGTTGGGCAAATATTTTAACACTTTATTTGAATTTCACCTACAGGAGTGGCTACCAGTGTTGAAGCTGCAACCTCCTCCCCTATTGAGGAGATGATCAAGGAGCTGGTCCAGTTGGAGGGCCTTGGAGTTCCTTCTACTGGCATGATCTCTGAGGGCACAACTACCATGGCTGGGGAACCCTCGTCCCAGAGCAGCCTATCAAAGGATCTACCATATTTAGATCCTCAGCTTGGTAAGAGAATAAAGATTCTTTATATACTCTCATTCTCATCGTTTATTGCTAATATTCATGTTATGATTGCAGAGAGTACCGAGTTGGCTCAAGTAGGAGAGCTCATGGCAAGCACTGGCTAGAGGACAACACACTTCAAACTTCAAAAGCTGAACCAAGTACCGTGAAGTCTGTCCCTGCGGTGATCGGCAAAAAGCAAGTACAAGAATAAGTAAAAAGAGTGTGGGTCGATGTTACTGCTTTTGCAATTCTTCCGTAGTAGCGAAGTGGCTATACGGGTCGTATCCATAAGGAGGGAGAGCGATGAAAGCTTGATGCGGCTTCTTCATTCAAGAAAAGAGAAAATTCTCTGTTTCAAATAAAGAATTGGAAAATGAAAATAAGTTGTTTCAAGAATTGTTTGAAAATGATTTGGTGATTTGTAAAAGTGTGTCTTTCTTAATGGTAAAGGTGCATGGCTAACTTTCTACTTATTGCTCCCACTAATCCCTAACTTCTTGAAGATGTAGCCTCACGATGGAACATAGGCAAGCATAACCCTTATGCATTGGAACTATTCACGTGAAAATCGAGTAAAAGTTCTTCCTATAGCTTAGCTTTACACGGCAAAAACTCGGACATTCACTTATTAAGATCCAATTGAAGGCGAGAATACGGGAAGACACGAGTGCACTAATGGTATCGGCAAGTTAAAAGGAAAGTCTCTAACAACAACAAGAAAACTACAAAACTCATAGATCATCAAAAAACCATTTAAGCATGAAATATAAGAAGGTAAATACTTGTAGGTAAGTTAAAGTTAGAACCCTCCTCTTAAGATGCCATAGCTCTTGTTTGCACAAGGCTTAGTTGACACTATTGACTCATTTGGGTTTATCAAGCAAGTTGTTAGAGATTAGTGGGTTAGTAGTTAGTTAGCTATGCTACGGAAGAGTTAGTTAGACATGGTAGTAAAAGAAACAACAAAAGAAAAGGGGTAAAGAGAAAGGGAGTTACACTACAAGAAAGTAAAAGAAAAGAAGTAAAGAGAAAGAAAGTTACACTACAACAAGGAAGTAAAAGTAAATTGCAAAAACAAGTAAATGGAAAGAAGAAAGAGAAGTAGTTACTTGTATTATCTTGTCACCTTCAAATACAACACTTACACACTCTCTCTTTCACTCTAATGGCAAAAGCTAAAACTAGAAGAAGAAGAACAACAGCTACAACTCCTAACAAAGCAACAAAATACAACTCTCTTCTCTAGATTTTTTCCATCTGAAGACCCTGGAGGGGTATTTATAGGCACCAGGGAAGGGGGGCCAGGGGGTGGCACGTGGCCCAAAATGCAAGCGCGCGCACCCAAAGGACTGTGGAAACGCGGCCTAGGCCGCGTTTCTGCGGCCCTGCCAGGGCGGCGCGCGCCTGGCTTTGGTCAGCGCGTCGCCCAGTCTGTCCCCTATCAGATAGGCCTGCTGGTTTGCTGATATGATGCCCTGGACTGACAAAATCGCCTCCCTAAAGTCAATGGCTACTTGGGAGTCCTTTAATCACCCCTTAAATGGTGATTAGGGCCTTCTTCTTCATTTGCACACCATGGACCTAAGATCAAGCAAGAAAAACTTTATTAGCAAAATTTTATATCAAATAAATATGAGAATGTGATGAAAATTATACAGAATTAGAGACTAATCACACCCCCACACTTATCTTTTTGCTCGTCCCGAGCAAAACAGAAATAAGAACATTATTACACCACTTTCGCAGATGACGCGATTGCACTGAGCATGTGCAACAAGCCTTTAAACCTCTAGGTTTCCCCAAGAGGAGGAGTGTTGTCTCTGTTGGCCCAAAGGCCATTAGCCCTATATCTTGTTGAATATTTTGATGATAACAAACCATATTTAGTTATGTATTTAACAATTTTGTTTAAAAGTATTTCAGGTTAAACAGGTTGATTTGACGGCTCCACTATCAAGACTCACAAGTTTGGACGCCGCTAAAGATGTGCATTCCCAAGCTAAGCACATTAGGAAGCTTCGGGATCAAGACATGAAGAAAAGACCAAGTCAAGATCAAGACAATGAAAAAGTCCGAGATTTGTATTTTTACTTTTCTTTTAGACTTTTTGTCAAAACTAGATGTTAGAAGTAGATTTATGGGATTGTCACTTACACACACTTTAGTTTGATATATGGCTTCAAAAACAATTTCAAATTCTATTTCCAACTTAGTTTTATAGCTAACATGTTTTTCGGAAATTTGTTTTAGAAACTCTAAGTTTTTTGGAAAAATCGATTTTTGAGAAAAACAAGTTTTTATCAAGAGAAACTTTATCAAAATGTTTTAACATGTTAGGGTAGTGACATATGGTCATACTCCTATTTTTACAAGGTCCAAAACCCCAAACCTCAAGACCAAATCCAAAGACCCAAGTTCTGGCTTTCTGCAGTTCTGATTTTTCAGAACTGACAGGAGCCGGTCGACCGTCCCGGTCGACCGACGTACACGCTGTGCATGTGTGTACGTCGGCCGACCGCTCCGGTCGACCGGGGCACTTACAGTGCTCTCTGTTTGTTCGGGTCGACCGGGGCGATCGACCGTAGTCCCCCAACGGTCAAAAATATGACCGTTGGCGGTCGACCGGCCCGGTCGACCGGCAGCTGTCAGAAGTTCTGACAGACTCCAACAGCTCTATTTTTCTGACAGATTTTGTTGGGATCTCACCCCAACGAATCTCTCCAGCCTTTTTGCCCTGTTTTTCAACCCCTATAAATAGAGGGTCACTTCAACATGATAAGATAACAATTCCAAAACATTTTTACAAGAGATTTTCATAAGAATTTCAAGTCTTCATTTTAGAAAAGATTTTCAAAGCCAAAATTTCCATACACCCATTTGAAGCCTATTCCTCTACTTCTCTCTAGATTTTGCACTACACAATCCCAAATTTCTACATCTACATATTGGTTATAGGATTGTGCAAGTGAGCTAATTTTGTGATCAAGTGTGATCATTTTCTTCTTGAGCGAAGTTGTAGAGGCATCGGCCTCAAGGCGAGCTAGTGTGCTCCGGGTGGTGTTGCGGCATCACAAGTGATCGGACAAGTGTGTCCTTGTATTGAAGATCCGGTGGGATCGACAATAGTGAAAATCCTTCAAGTGTGAAGGCGGGGACGTAGAGCGTGGCTCGAACCTCGGAAACATATACTTGTGTTTGCGTTTGCTCGAATTTTCTCTAAACTCAACTCCTTTAATTCTTGCACTACTTATTGTGTTTATTGCTAGTCTTTTTACTTGAGCAATTTGTTAGTAGAATTTTTAATTCCGCATTATTGCCACATTTCATATAGCCATCACCTATTCACCCCCCCTCTAGGTGATTTCAATTGGTATCAGAGCCTAACCCTACAATTTGGTTTAACCACCTTAGGGAGATCCTTGTTATTTGGCTATATTAGTTACATTTTTCATATATTGTGCTTTATATTATTCATCCATGGCATCACTTGACTTTTCTAGCATCAAGTCCCCACCTAAGTTTGATGGCTTGAACTTTCCCATATGGAAGGTCAAGATGAACCTCTTCCTTAAGTCCCTAGGAGTTAGGGTTGCTAGGTCCATTACAAAAGAATTTATAGAACCCCTCACCGATGAAAGCTCATGGTCCGAGGACACCTCCAAGGATTATGAAGCTAATGCTAGAGCCCAATATGCATTAACCCAAGCCTTAAATGAGGATGACTTATCAAGCATTATTAATTGCAAATCCGCATTTGAAGTTTGGAATATTTTAATTGTGACTCATGAAGGAACGTCACAAGTCAAAAGATCTAAGATTGACTTGTTGCGTTCTCAATATGAGAATTTTTATATGTTTGATAATGAGAGCATTGATGACATGCTCACGCGTTTCACCAAGATTACTAATGCTTTATCTTCTCTAGGTGACGCAATCGATAATGACCAAAAGATTCGGAAGGTCATTCGGGCTCTTCCCAAATCTTGGGAAGTGAAGGCTACTACCCTCAAGGAGCTCAACGATCGGGAGGAGATGGACTTCTCCGGCTTCATTAGAAATCTCAAAACACATGAGATGGAAATGAAGGTTAGAGAAGAGAGGGAGGCGCCCAAGAAGAAAGTGCTCGCCTTCAAAGCCACTCCAACCATTCTTGAAGAGGATGACTCATCGGAGGATTGCGATGAGGACTTCGCCATGCTCATCCGGAAGGTGGGCAAGATGTTCTACAAGAAGGGGAGGCAAAGCAACTTCCGAAGAGGGAGACCTCAAGGAAGGTATGAAAAGAAAAGAGAAGAACCCGATCCTTGCTTCCATTGCAAGAAGATCGGACATCTTATCGCCGATTGCCCCGCACTTCAAGCAACCACCTCCTAGAATGCCCCAAAGAAGAAGAAGGCTATGGTAGCAACGTGGGACGACACGGAGTCGGAATCCGAAGAGGAGAACGACGCCGCACACATGTGCTTCATGGCACATGGGGAGGATGCATCAAAGGTAACAAACGAAAACTCAATAGATGATGATGAGCTAACTATGGATGAATTAGCCTAATTTTTTGAAGAACTTCAACATAGGTATGAGATTTCTCAATCTCATAATAAAAAGTTAAAAAGGGAAAATGAATCTTTAAAAGATAAAATTAATATTATTGAAAAAGAGAAAAATGATTTATCTTGTGCTTTTAAGAAATTAAAAATTGATTTTGAAAAATACAAACTAGCTTGTAAAGGGAAAACCCCCATTGCATCATGTAATAAAAATGATTTTATGGAAATGCAAAAACGAGTTGATGTTTTAGATTCAACTTTGTGCTTTTGATCTAAATAAATTTACATCTAGATTTCCTAAGGGAGTAACCCAAGGGAAACACACTCACCATGAACATGCACGGAAATATGCACACACACATAAACATGCATACATATATGGTAGTGGTAGAATTTACATATGCACGCATTGTGGCCGCAAAGGCCATTTAGAAAAGTTTTGTTTTGCTAAAAATAATGTGCATAATAAATATGTTTGGGTTCGTCCCGGTACTAATCCAAAAGGACCCAAAAAGATATGGGTACCAAAAGACCAACCAAATTTAGATGATACAGGTGGATCTTCTTCCTCCAAGACTTAGGGGGAGACGGTGCCCGGGTGGTGGATGCAACTAAGCTCAAGGAACACATCGCATTTGCATCGCTATCTTGGAGGCACCTATTTTGGAGATTGCCCATGCTTGGTAACTTCTCCTTTTAAAAGTTTTTGTTTGGTTATTTATATACACATGTATAGGATTGTTAGTTTACTTTTATGATACATTGATATATGCTAGTGTAAACTTACATCCCTATCATGATTGTGTATATGCCATGTTTTAATATCTTGTCTTTTATACCATGTCCATTGTATGTCTACATGCCATGCCTAGACTAGCTTATTTATATATACACATTGTATTTTCAAAACTAGAAATAAAATTTTGTAAAAATTTCATATTCAAGTAAATACATTAGAGATGGCAATTGCGCACCTCAACTCATTCAAGAGGAATCAAGAGGATGAAGTTCAGAACCCGTCACCGGGTATTCGGCTTCAACATCTCTAAAACTTTATTTTTGTATGAAAATTAAATAAAATGTTTTGTGTGAATATTTTGGTTGACATGATAACCTAATAAAGATTTAAAAACATTATTGTATTTTTGTATGTTATATATATCCTATTTAATTGTTAAATAGTTTTATTTAATTTTTTTTTTTGTGCTCTGTCTGTCCACAGTTTTTTGGGCAAAGCCGGTCGACCGGCCCTAACCCCGGTCGACCGCCAGTGCCTGAAAGAGAACAATTTTTGCTCTCTGTTGCCGGTCGACCGGGACGGTCGACCGCTCTGGATTACAGTGCTCTCGGGTTTTTCCGGTCGACCGGCCCGGTCGACCGTTCGTCGATTTCAGCCCCAAATCTGCTATTTATTTCACTCTCTCCCTCTCTCTCACTTCTCTCAAAACCCAACCGGCGAGACGTTCTTCCCCTTTTCTCCAAAAATTCTCCCAACTCAAAATCTTTCAAATTCCTTCAAAACCCAAGTTGGATTCACTCTTTGTGGGATAGATCTTCAGTCTCAGGACTTCCTCACAATCAGAATTTCAGAAATTTCAAGATCTAGGGTTAGGGTTTCTCATTTTCAGGTAAAAACTTTTCTTTTGTTCAAATCTTCCATTCTAGCCTTAAGAATCTAATTTCCTGTCAAAGATCTCTAGGTTTATTTTTGTTTAGATCAAGCCATATCCATCTACCCTAAAAATCAACTAAAAATCACTCTTTTCACCAAAAATGTCAAAGAGATCTAGGTCTGAGAAGGGAAAAAGCATAGTTCCCTCATCTTCCACCACTCCTACACCTAAAAGACCTTTTGTGAACGATCTTGCAGAAAATCGTTTCATACAACTTTCCAAAAAATCTGTAATTTCGGGAAGATGTGTAATTCTAAAGGATTTTGAACACCTAGGCATCTCTCGTATCCTCAAAAGAAACTCTTTGCATCATTTTATGACTATTAGGGAACCTGTCTACACATCCCTAGTTCACTATTTCTATGCCAACTATGCCTATGAGGGAGGTCGTGTTAGATCACGTGTTTTAGGGAGAGATATAGACATCCCTATAGCACGATTTACTGACTTGCTACATCTCTCCTCTGGAGGAGTGGATGTTTATACTTTTGATCTACACGACTTTGAGTATCCGGACGGTGAGTCTGCGCTCACCGCCACCACTTTGATTCACGAGGATGACAACCCCGGTTTAGTAAGGAATGAGGAGGTCAACAAATTTACCCTCACCTCCCAAGTCCTTGTAAAATTCATTTTCTACAACATTTTACCTAAGTCCGGTGAGTATAGCAATGCTAGGGGTTCAGTTCCTCTCATAATCTATTGCCTTCTGAAAGGCATCAAGATTGATTTTCCTCACCTCATTGCTACTCACATGGCCTCTGACCATATCCGCATGTCCGGTAGGCACTTGCCTTATGGAATGCTTATTACTCATTTGCTTCAGAGATTAGGTTTTGATTTGTCCTCTGAGACTCCCTGTCAGCCCGCTATAAATTTAGACAGCGTCCTTTTAAAGAGGATGCAGGCTCAAATGCGTCGTCACGCACAAGAGCACCCTCCTGCACCTCCTGCTGATATCCCAGGGTCATCTTCGGCCCCTGGATCCTCTTCCATCCCAGGGATTTCATCTGCGTCTGTGCCATCTTTATCACCTGAGTTCCAGTCCTTCATATCTTCTGAGATTCGCTCTCAGATCCAGGAGCATCAGTCTTGGATCGAGCAGCGAGACGCAGCCTTTCGGGCGGATTTGGAGCAGCGTGATGCAGCCCTTCGCGCGGAGATGGACTCGCGCTTCTAGGGATTTCGCAATGACATGACTTATTTTGCGAACGCCATGAGATTCGTGGATTCGCAATTTGAGACATTATTTGCGAAATTCGGTATGCTTGGTCCAGATCCCTCGACCATTTCTCATCCTCTTCCATCCTCCGGTCCTCCATTTCCTATCAGAGACCCTACTGCGGCTCCACCTCCACAGCCAGGCGTTGCCGGTATCGATCCAGAGGAGGTCGGTCATGAGGATGATGATCATGATGGTGATGAGACCATGGCAGAAGGTGATGCTGAGGAGAGTTCGTCTGAGGAAGACGACGCTGAGGAAGGTTCTTCAGATGACGATGCTGCTGGTGGTGCTGAGTGACCTGCCCCTTTTGATGATGTCAAAAAGGGGGAGAGTTATTTGTTGAGAGAGCCTCCATATTTTGTGTACTTATATTTTGTAGTATTTTCTGTTGTTGGACATCTTTATCTTGTATTTATGTTTGTGTGGACATGTACTTGTTTATGTTGGTTATGCTTTGTGGACATGTGTTTCATTTCTATTTTATGACATGAGTATTTTTATCTAGCATGGATATATGTGTTGTGGATGTGTTGTGGATTATCACCCACCATTTTTTTTTGAGATTTGTCTATGCTTGAGCATATTTTTGTATATGCATGTGTTGAGGGGGAGCTTCATTTGAAGTCTCTACCCAAAATTTTTGTAATAACTATATATGTTTTGTCATCATCAAAAAGGGGGAGATTGTTGGCCCAAGGCCATTAGCCCTATATCTTGTTGAATATTTTGATGATAACAAACCATATTTAGTTATGTATTTAACAATTTTGTTTAAAAGTATTTCAGGTTAAACAGGTTGATTTGACGGCTCCACTATCAAGACTCACAAGTTTGGATGCCGCTAAAGATGTGCATTCCCAAGCTAAGCACATTAGGAAGCTTCGGGATCAAGACATGAAGAAAAGACCAAGTCAAGATCAAGACAATGAAAAAGTCCGAGATTTGTATTTTTACTTTTCTTTTAGACTTTTTGTCAAAACTAGATGTTAGAAGTAGATTTATGGGATTGTCACTTACACACACTTTAGTTTGATATATGGCTTCAAAAAAAATTTCAAATTCTATTTCCACTTAGTTTTATAGCTAACATGTTTTTCGGAAATTTGTTTTAGAAACTCTAAGTTTGTTGGAAAAACCGATTTTTGAGAAAAACAAGTTTTTATCAAGAGAAACTTTATCAAAATGTTTTAACATGTTAGGGTAGTGACATATGGTCATACTCCTATTTTTACAAGGTCCAAAACCCCAAACCTCAAGACCAAATCCAAAGACCCAAGTTCTGGCTTTCTGCAGTTCTGATTTTTCAGAACTGACAGGAGCCGGTCGACCGTCTCGGTCGACCGACGTACACGATGTGCATGTGTGTACGTCGGTTGACCGCTCCGGTCGACCGGGCACTTACAGTGCTCTCTGTTTGTTCGGGTTGACCGGGGCGGTCGACCGTAGTCCCCCAACGGTCAAAAATATGATCGTTGGCGGCCGACCGGCCCGGTCTACCGGCAGCTGTCAGAAGTTCTGACAGACTCCAACAGCTCTATTTTTCTGACAGATTTTGTTGGGATCTCACCCCAACGAATCTCTCCAGCCTTTTTGCCCTGTTTTTCAACCCCTATAAATAGAGGGTCACTTCAACATGATAAGATAACAATTTCAAAATATTTTTACAAGAGATTTTCATAAGAATTTCAAGTCTTCATTTTAGAAAAGATTTTCAAAGCTAAAATTTCCATACACCCATTTGAAGCCTATTCCTCTACTTCTCTCTAGATTTTGCACTACACAATCCCAAATTTCTACATCTACATATTGGTTATAGGATTGTGCAAGTGAGCTAATTTTGTGATCAAGTGTGATCATTTTCTTCTTGAGCGAAGTTGTAGAGGCATCGGCCTCAAGGCGAGCTAGTGTGCTCCGGGTGGTGTTGCGGCATCACAAGTGATCGGACAAGTGTATCCTTGTATTGAAGATCCAGTGGGATCGACAATAGTGGAAATCCTTCAAGTGTGAAGGCGGGGACGTAGAGCGTGGCTCGAACCTCGGAAACATATACTTGTGTTTGCGTTTGCTCGAATTTTCTCTAAACTCAACTCCTTTAATTCTTGCACTACTTATTGTGTTTATTGCTAGTCTTTTAATTTGAGCAATTTGTTAGTAGAATTTTTAATTCCGCATTATTGTCACATTTCATATAGCCATCACCTATTCACCCCCCTCTAGGTGATTTCAGTCTCCTGAGGGTTTTCAGCCGATTGCACCCACAAAATTCAGTAAGTAAAAAAAGTAGTTAGTGGTTAGCAAAAATTCTGTCATGAAAAAGAACTTTCAATCATCTAAGTAAAAATGACCGAATGATGTAAGAATTAGGTTTAACCCTCATAAGTCCTCCTATACTTTAGCCTTCATAAAAGAAGAAACTATGGTTTTTCTTTAAATTTAGAAAGGATCTTGTACTTCTAACTCATTCTGTTATTTTGCTTTAGAGAGATATGCATAATGTGTAAGTGTGATGCGCTTGGTATTTTTTCAACTTAACTTTGAATATCATTTAAGTTTATTAATATTTATTTATTATTCTTGGTTTCATTAGGCTTTCTACTTTACTTATGTAACACATATCAAACCGATGACTCCCAAAGCAGATGGTTTCAGGGCACCAGGTGGAAAAACACACCTCAGGTCAAATATCCAAGTAGAGTAGGCCACGAAATCAAGATTTACTTATTTGTATGTATATATATGTGTGTGTGTGTGTGTGTGTGTATATATATATATATATATATTCTTTTTTTTTGACGTGAGTAATCATGCTTCTTGAGGCACAATTATCCAGTTTCTTCTTCTTTTTTTTTTAGAGTTGTGTCTCTAAATCCCAAGCATGTGTGTGTAGTTTATGCATATTCTTCTAAGGTTAAATAAAAGATATGAGTTATTTTTCTTATCCTTCCCAATTCTTAGTCAAGCCAATCTTTCTTATTTATTTAGGCAAAAATAAAGATTCATTAATAAGGTTCCCTTAATTCCTGCAATCTTTTGGTATTTTTATAAAGAGTATGAAATTTCATTTCAATCTGGAGAAATTTTTTTCTTTTGGAAAGAAGAAAAAGAATAAAAGGAAAAAGAAAAAGTGTTAGCACCCCCCACACCTATCTAATGCATTGTCCTCAATGAATGTATAGGTAAATGCGAATGCAATAAATAGGGTGAAGAAATGGTGTCACCGTTTTCGTAGACTCGGGCCGGCCAAGTGCGAATCGGCTAAAGAAATGTCAAAAATGTAGAAGAGGTAAGTATATAAAAAATATGTTTTTTTTTAGTTATTGTGGTTAGGTGTATGACGGGGCAAAAAGAGTCAGCACACTATCATCTAGAGTCATAGGCTCAGTGGTCAAGAAGGGCTTCAGTCTTTGCCCATTTACTTTGAATTCCGCGTTATTCTTAGGATCTACAATAATCACAGCACCGTGTGAAAAAATGGAGCGCACGATGAACGGTCCAGACCAACGAGTTTTCAGCTTCCCCACAAAAATATGAAGCCTAGAGTTATACAGCAGAACCTTATCTCCTGGGGCAAAGTTTTTTTCGGGTTATGAGCTGGTCATGAAAAAATTTAGTCCTGCTTTTGGTGATCCGAGCATTCTCATAGACTTTATTCCGTATCTCCTCTAATTCTTAGTTGGCACAGCTTCAACCCATTTAGAGACATAATCTACAGCAATCAAAATGAACTGGTTGCCGAAGAAATTAGGGAATGGCCCCATGAAATCGATACCCCAAACATCAAAAATTTTAACTTCCAGGATCGGGTTCAGGGGCATCATGTCTCTTCTTGAAATTTTCCCAATTTTCTGACAATTTGTGCATGACTTGCAAAAATGGTATGAGTCCTTGAACAAAGTGGGCCAGTAAAACCCACTTTGTAGAACCTTCTCTGCAGTCTTGCGGGGACCGAAGTGTCCTCCGCATGCAAGGTCATGGCAAAAGCTGAGCACACTCCTCTGTTCCTCCTCTGGCATGCATCGTCTAATAATTTAGTCGGGACAATACTTAAAAAGATACGGTTCTTCCCAAAAGAAGTACCGTACTTGGGGAAAGAAGCGGTATTGGTCTTGCTTTGTCCAGTCAGCAGGTAATTATCCAGTGGCCAGGTAATTAACAATGTCCGCATACCAGGGTTCCTTGAGAATGGCCAGGATGTGCTCGTCTGGGAAATCCTCATTGATCGGAGCTTGTATGATCGGTGCATTCGGATTTCATGAGAGATGATCAGCGACCACATTTTCTATACCTCGTTTATCCCGGATTTCTAAGTCTGATTGTTGAAGCAAAAGGATCCACCGAATCAATCGGACTTTTGCTTCCTTCTTGGTCATGAGGTATTTCAGAGCCGAGTGATCCGTAAAAATCACCGTCCTTGATCCTAACAAGTAGGGCCGGAACTTCTCTAACGCAAAGACAACGGCCAAGAATTCCTTCTCAGTTGTTGTATAGTTCTGTTGGGCGTCATTCAAGGTCCTACTCGAGTAATAAATCACGTGCTGCCTATTGTCGATGCGCTGTCCTAGAACAGCGCCAATAGCAAAATCAGAGGCATCGCACATGATTTTAAATGGTTGAGCCCAATTAGGAGCAGAAATAATAGGCGCAGAAATAATAGGCGCAGAAATAAGTTCTTGCTTAAGCTTCCCCCATGACTTGAAACATTCATCGTTGAAATCAAAGGGCACGTCCTTAGCGAGCAGGTTGGTTAAGGGCCTAGCGATTTTGCTAAAATTCTTAATGAACCGTCAGTAGAACCCAGCATGCCCTAGAAAGTATCTAATATCCTTGATGCTTTTGGGTGGTGGAAGCTTAGCAATCACTTCTACTTTAGCCTTGTCCACTTCAATGCCTCTCCTAGAAATCTCATGGCCTAAGACAATCCCCTGTCTCACCATGAAGTGACATTTCTCCCAGTTTAGAGTTAGGTTCTTCTCCTTGCATCTTTGCAGCACTAACTCTAGGTGATGAAGACACTGATCAAATGAATCTCCGTAGATAGAGAAGTCATCCATGAAAATCTTAAGAAAATGTTCTACCATGTCGGAGAAAAGACTAAGCATGCACCGTTGGAATGTTGCGGGAGCATTGCAAATCCAAAGGGCATGCGTCGGTAAGCGAAGGTTCCGAACGGGCAGGTGAACGTGATTTTTTCCTGGTCTTCTGCAGCAATAGGGATTTGTTGTATCCCGAGTACCCATCTAGGAAGCAGTAGTACTCATGTCCAGCCAATCGTTCCAGCATTTGGTTGATGAAGGGTAGCGGAAAGTGGTCTTTACGGGTGGCTGCATTCAACTTTCTATAGTCGATACAGACACGAACCTTGGTAGGCAGTCTTGTCTGTACCAACTCTTTTTGCTCATTTTCAACCACTGTAAAACCAGCTTTCTTTGGGACCGCATGAACAGGGCTAGCCCATTGGCTATCCGAAATGGGATAAATGATCCCATTATCTAATAGTTTCAAAATTTCCGCTTTAACTGCCTCTTGCATGAGTGGGTTAAGCCTGCGTTGTGGGTCCCTCTTAGGGATTGCTTCATCGGTCAAATTGATTCTATGTTGCACTATGGCTGGACTTATCCCTTTGATGTCCTTCATCGTCCATCCAATGGCTTCCCTATGTCTTTTCAGAATAGACATTAAGCTGTCCTTTTGTTGCTCAGTCAGGTGGGATGCTATGATGACTGGCAAGGTGTCCTTTCCGCCCAGGTAGGCGTACTTGAGGTGTTCAGGTAAGGCTTTTAGCTCTAGGGAAGGTGTTGCTTCATTGAAGGCAATCTCAGGGCTTGCAATCTATGATGAGGTACACCTGGGCTTGACGCCCAGTCCACTGCTGAATTTATGATCTGGTCTAGATTAAAATTCTCAGCCTCCAGATCAAACTCTGCCTCTGTTTTTGTCTCCATACTTTCCTCATGCTCACTAGTCAAATTTTCAATAGAATTGACCTCAAACGTCTGATCATTGACATCCCTAGGTTGTCTTCCAAGGTTGAAGACATTGACTTCCTTCGTCATGTCTCCAAAGGTCAATTGCATGGACCCGTTCCTACAGTTGATTATGACATTGGCTGTAGCAAGGAATGGGCGCCCTAAATGACTGGAGTTTGAGACCTTAGATTGGACACAGGTTGGGTCTCAAGCACAATGAAGTCAACGGGGTAGATGAAATCCCCGACCCGGATAAGGACGTCTGTGATTTTCCCCTTGGGGATTTTCACAGATCGGTTAGCTAACTGAATGATGACTCGGGTTGGGCTCAGCTCGCCTAACCCAAGTTGCTGGTATACTGAGAGAGGTAGCAAGTTGATACTTGCTCCCAGGTCAAGAAGTGCTCTATTGATTTCTGTCTGTCCTATGGTGCAGGAGATTGTGGGACATCCGGGATCCTTGTATTTCGCTGAAATGGGACCAGACAGAATTTCGCTTATATTGGTTGCCAAGAACACTTTCTTAGGCACATTTGTCTTTCTCTTCTTCATACACATATCCTTAAGAAATTTGGCATAGGCTGGGACTTGTTGGATAGCGTCAAGAAGAGGCACATTCAATTTGACCTGGTTGAACATCTCTAGCATCTTCTCCATGTGCATATTCTTATTGTTGTTCCTAAGCCTATTGGGAAAAGGTGCTATAGGCTTATGAACTTGTTCAGCAGCTTTGTCCTCGTCAGATGTTTGAGGAGCAGTTTGGGAGGAATAGCAGAGGTGGAGGCTGGAGTAGGATCAGGATGGACAAGACTTTTCTGTTGGTAGACCTGGTTGTCTACCTTCTTTCCAGATCGAAGTGTATGAACAGCATTACACAGATCGATGGATCCTAAATTTCATATGCTTGATTGGAGGTTTTTGGGTTAACTAGCAGCTGACTAGGTAAAGTACCCTTTGGTCTTTCACTTAGGGAGCTAGATAATTGGCTCATCTGCATTTCCAATCTCGATATAGCCTGTGAATGGTTGTTCAGTGTTTGTCCCTAGTTTTGCATAAAAGCGGCTTGGGACTTCATGAAAGCTTCCATGCTCTCCTCTAATTTGCTGAATTTCTTTTCCATTTGTGAACCTTGAGAGGAGGAAGATGGAACTTGACTGGGGAAATTTTGTGGAGGACTGGGATGGTGAAAGTTGTTGGAGAAATTAGGCCTAGGAGGATTGTCCTGGGCCCAAGAGAAATTTGGATGATTCCTCCAACCTGAATTGTATGTTTGCGAGTAGGGATTAGGCGGCGGCCGTGAGTAGGCCGCGTTTAGGTGTTCCGGTGGCACTTGCTGGGTATAAAAAATGAGGCACTCTTCAAAGACATTGTTTGGTGCCTGACAGTACGAACAACCCGGATTGTGAATTGGTGGTGGTTGATTTTGTTGACATTGGCGGGCTCTTTTGTCTCTAGAGCCTCGATCCTCCTCATTAGGGTTGCAATCTTAGCCTCAACAGCTATGGATGATTCTAGAGATAGGAGCCCTCCTCTTGAAGCTATAGATTGTGAATTCTTAGGTTTTTCTGAGGCTGGCTCCCATTGCAGGGTTTTCTCAGCTAATCCTCAAATAAATCCCAACCCTGATTCTCATCCTTCTGCAAGAACCCTCCCTGACACATGATTTCTAAAAGGGTTTTCGTCTGATAATCTAAACCATCATAGAGAATCTGGCACTGGCGCCATTTCTCCACACCATGATGAGGGCACTGAGCTAGGAGATCTTTGAATCCTTAAAGTATCTACAAAATGGTTCGCTCGGTTCTTGTCTGAACTACATGATGTTCTTTCTAATGAGGGCAGTTTTGTGAATTGGGTAGAATTTCTTCAAGAAGGCCTTGACGAAATCATCCCATGTCGTGACAGAATCTATCGCCAAACTGTACAACCATTTCTTCGTTAGGTCCTTAAGGGAAAAAGGGATGAAACGTAACCTAACGGCATCATCTCCTAGCTGGGGTATACGCATCATGAGGCACACTTCTTCAAATTCTCTAATAAAGAAGTATGCGTCCTCTGATACTAAACCATGAAACTTTGGGAGAGTGTTGATGAATTGAGGCTTTAATTCAAAATTATTTCCATTTGCCTAAGGCAGTTTTATACAAGAAGGTAATAAAGTTCTAATCGGGTAAAATCTGTCCTGAAGTGACGCCATCACAGGTTCTGGATGCAAGGGTAAGGAAGTGTCTCTGGTTAATCTGGAAGATACAGGATCTCTTACCCACTCTTGCGTGCAGCACACCACAAACAACGTAAAAATAACAAACAAACGAAAAGATAAAATAAACAAACAAAAGAAAGAAAAACAACCACAAGCTTTAGTCTAAGGTACCTAGACCTAGACGACTCCTAACTGGTCGATTCCCCGGGGAAGGTTGTTGCAGGAACTCGACTATAAGCTAATCAGCCAGGAAAGGGCAAAGCTCGGGGGGAGGTATCCGGGCGTGAGCTACGGGCCTAATTATGCCAAACCATGGAGCTTTCGAGGCTTTACCTCTCAATCCACTTTCCTTAGACACCAATTTTGCAGGAGTATAGTTCTTACAATTTTCAACCTCGGTTAATCTCTTAGTGAGTCCGAGATGTCCCTAGGGCCAACGTCTATTGATTTTTAGTTAAGGCTTGAGAAAGTGTGAGTGCACTTGGAGATGATTTTTGGGCTAAAGAAGAGTGATGAAATCCCCACCTTATCTTGTTTAATTGGGTTTTGCCCTTAATGTCAATTGTGCAAGTGTATAGTTTATTCACAACAAGGTAACACTCAAAGCGATAAATCACTTCAAAATCTTGATCCTATTCTATATGAATGCACACGTACCTTTTCTCCAGCACTCTTCAACAGAAATCGAAATGAATTGAAATAGACACGTGCCCTAAATGCAAAAGTCTAATCCAAATTTCAATTAAGCAACAAGTGAATTTCTGTTGAGTTTATTACACATGTATAGGTGAAGCATTCAATGGAACTAAAAGATTTAGAAAGCAATTTTTTTAGCGGCTTTCGGCAACCCTGCAAACGAGTTTATTAGTACTTCAATCGGAAATACTCGCTTTTACACGAATTTTTCTAAGGGCAAATGAATCCTCGCGCAATGTCCTTGGCCACCTCTTTTGCTTCCCGTGATAGTGAGCTCCTTGGTACTTCTCCTACACACAAAAACAAAGAACAATCTTTAGTATTGAACAATAAAGTCGTTCCCTCCCCGGCAACGACACCAAAATTTGATCGGCAAAAAGCAAGTACAAGAATAAGTAAAAAGAGTGTGGGTCGATGTTACTGCTTTTGCGATTCTTTCGTAGTAGCGAAGTGGCTATACGGGTCGTATCCACAAAGAGGGAGAGCGATGAAAGCTTGATGCGGCTTCTTTGTTCAAGAAAAGAGAAAATTCTTTGTTTCAAATAAAGAATTGGAAAATGAAAACAAGTTGTTTCAAGAATTGTTTGAAAATGATTTGGTGGTTTGTAAAAGTGTGTCTTTCTTAATGGTAAAGGTGCATGGCTAACTTTCTACTAATTGCTCCCACTAATCCCTAACTTCTTGAAGATGTAGCCTCACGATGGATCATAGGCAAGCATAGCCCTTATGCATTGGAACTATTCACGTGAAAATCAAGTGAAAGTTCTTCCTATAACTTAGCTTTACATGGTAAAAACTCGGACATTCCCTTATCAAGATCCAATAGAAGGCGAGAATACGGGAAGACACGAGTGCACTAATGGTATCGGCAAGTTAAAAGGAAAGTCTCTAACTTACAACAACAAGCAAACTACAAAACCCATAGATCATCAAAAAATCATTTAAGCATGAAATATAAGAAGGTAAATACTTGTAGGTAAGTTAGAGTTAGAACCCTCGTCTTAAGATGTCATAGCTCTTGTTTGCACAAGGCTTAGTTGACACTATTGACTCATTTGGATTTATCAAGCAAGTTGTTAGAGACTAGTGAGTTAGTAGTTAGTTAGCCATACTATAGAAGAGTGGTTGAGGCAAAACCTGCACAAAAAATATGGAATTTTAGAACTTAAGATTAGGATGTGCAAGTGCTCAATTCTTACCGCTATAGCAAGTGACTATGCGGGTCGTGATCCACAAGGAGGGTTTTGCGATAGAAGCATTTATGTTTCTTTATTGAAATCTTAATGAAGATAAAATGAAGATTCTTCTTTGTTTAAAGAAATGAAAATGAAAAAGAAAGTTATGTTAAAGTTAGAAAGAAAATGAGAGATGAAGAAGGTGGAGAGAAATGGAGAATGACTATTTACAAAGAAAGGGGAAAGAAAGCGACTATGTACAAATGAGTCGAAAAAGAATGATTTGGAAGAGGTGGTGATCTATACTAAAGAAATAAAAGAAAAGAAAGAAAGAAGGTTGAAGAAATACTTACCTAATTTGAGTGATGACTTACCTGAAAACCTTGCATGTTCTACCTTGCTTCGGAGGCGTTCAACGCATAGATCATAGGATCGAGCTCAGTCCTAATTCGCATTATATCATCAAGTCCTAGCAAGAATGAAGTGATACGGATCTTGAGGAGGAGATCGTCTTCATGAACTATCGTTGGCACTCACAAAGCATCGTTATACTTATGCTTCTGGCTTCACTTGCAAACTCATCAAAAACAAAGGAGGTAAAGTAGAAAGAGAAAGATGGAAACAAAAGAAAATACGAACATAAAAAGAAGCATTTACCTTTATTACTTGCAGAAACAATGGAAGAAAGGAGGAGGGTACATCGGTGTCACTCTCAACATCAGTCTCTCTCTCTTACTTACATGAATCTTCATCTAACTTAAGCTTACATACAAATTACATAAAAAGAAAAGAAAAACCTAAACTACAAAATGAACAAAACTAGTCTAAATCCTATCTCTGCATGGTCGTTCCATTTTGCGTGCAAATAATGGCTTTTTATAGGCATAACCCACACAAGGAGGATCCCAGGGAGATCGGGGGAGCAAACGCTCCCCCTAACTCCCCAACCAAGCCGCGGAAACGCGGCTTTTGCCACGTTTCCGCAGCCAGGGTGTGGCCAGGTGGCCACACCCTGTTGGTGGGTCGTCCTGGTATTCCTTTCTGCTTTTATCTTCAGTTGGTTTCTTCGTTTGAGTCCAGTATTGTGACGAAATGGCCTTGGATTCTTGGCTTTAACCGATCGATTCTGAGAGGATTCTTCTCAACCGGTTTTCAACCTCTTGATTTTGCCCTGATTCAGTGAGTGCGAATTAATTCTGATTTAATTCAGAATTTGGTGGGCTTTTGGGCTCATTTCTCTTCATCTCCTTAAGGAATGGGCCTGCAAATAAATTAAACAATTAATTAGGACAATGCAGATTTTATTCTATAATAAGTATGAAAATATGACACTAAATATGCAACATTAGCGACCAATCACACCCCCATACCTATCTTTTGCTCGTCCTCGAGCAAAACAACTAAACTATACTAAGGATTATTAGACCCCTTTCACAGGTCACGCGATTGCACTGAGCATATGCAACAAGCCGTTAAACCTCTGGGTTTCCCCTAGATGACGAGTTTTGTCTCGTAAGGGTTTTCAGCGGATTGCACCCACAAAATCCATAAAGAAAGAGAAATAAAGAGTTAGTATTTTCGAAAAGCATTTTGAAAGAGAAAAATATTTGAAATATAATTGTAAGATTTAAGCAATCTATAAGTTATAGAAAAACTGAATATTTCATTCCTAAACTTAGTCTCTATTCAAAAATTTATTATCAATCAAAGTAAGGAGTCAAATTGCACTTCTCATCTAGTCTATTACTTTACCCTAAGTCATATGCACCTTGTGACTGTGAAACTTTTGACTAAGGGTTCATTAACTCTAACTCTTATGCCTTATTTATTTATATATATTTTTGATGGTATTATTCCTTAGTTCTATTAGGCTTTCTAATCTGCCCATGTAACGATCCTTTAATCGATGACTTTCAAACCAAACGGTCTTAGGGCACCGGGTGAGAAAACACCCCAAGGACTTAAGGACTCGAGAAAACAAGGCCACAAAACTAAGGATTTTATTATATGAATCCCTTTTAAGCGTGAATACTTATGCTTTATTAGGCACAAATACCCAGCTTAATCAGGGGATTTTCATATATATTTAAACTTATCTAATCATCTTTCGCATAAATACTAAGGCTTGCTTAGACCAAAGCACCTAGCTAGTCAATAATTAGATTTGTTTATCTCTCTCTTTTTTTTTATAAGGCATAAGAATCTTTGTTTTTGAACCCTAAGTGTGTAAGTGTATGAAGTGTGTATATTTCATCAAGGTAAAGATCAAGACTAAATTACTTTGACATATTTTCTTCCTAACCTTAAAAATCAAACAAATAATCTTATTTTGACCAAGTATAAGAAATCTAATTTAGATTTTCCTATTCCTTAAAATTGACTTAACTTCTTACAAAAAATATGTCAAAATATTGTTTCTATTTTCAAAAAGTTTTTAAAAGTAAAGAAAATGTTAATAATTTTTTTTTTTAAAGAAAAAACTAAGTTATGTTAGACCCTCCCCACACCTATCTCATGCATTGTCCCCAATGTATGAATTAATGCATAGATGCATGAAAAAGAAGAAAGGAAAGGAAAATGTTACCTTAAGGTGGTGGTTCCGGTGGTGGTCTGATTGGTCCACGAAATGCGGCCCAATCAACTTTTCGTGGGATTCGGAGGAACCCACCAGAACTTTCTTTAATATAACCCATTAAAATTATGTATCCATGAAGGATTTTTATAAAAATTTAACCCCATCTAATTTCCAAATTCCATAATTAATTTCGGAGTCAAATTTGTCAACCATCTCGTCCAGAATGGAGTGTGAAAAGATAGAATGATTGACTTGGACTCAGGAAGTACAGGAACTAATACCGACTCAGGAAGGTGACTTAAGTCAAGTAAAGGCCCAGGAGTCGAGATTGGTTCAGGAAGTGGGTCCAAGTCAAGAAAGTGAAACTCAAGTCCACATTGATTTTCCAACAATGGAATGTGACTTAATATTGGTGATTCAAGTTCAGGAAAGATAGGTGGGGGAATCAAAACTGACTCTAAAATATTACTCAAGTTTGGTAACAAAACAGGAGTCAATATTGATTCAGAAAGTTGAACTGGATCACAGATTTGAGAATCTAGGTCACATATCTCATTGAGTTCAATATCAAAAAAATGAGAACTTGCCAATTTGTCAATAGGATTTTCAAAAGTGTAAAATTGGTCAAGTTCTATATGATCATCAAGAATGAGTGATTCAATTTCATTATGAATTGGCACGGGATTCAATGTTGACTTAGGAAAAAGATTGAAATCAGGTGAAGACACCGGAGTCATTATTGAATCAGGAAGTAAAATTGAATCACTAAGTTGAGATTCATGATCATATTCATTTTCAAGTTCGATTTCAGGAAAAGGATAACTTGCTAAACTGTCAATATTCTTTTCAAAATTTGGAGTTTGGGCAAGTTCAAATGATTGTTCTGAAATGGAACCTTGATTTCCAAAACAACCTGACTCATCGGCTCTAACAGGATGGCTAGTGACATCAGAACTGATCAAACGGTGGGAACGTAGAGATTCGACCATCATATCTATGTCACGATTATGAGTGTTTTGAGCCTGAGTCATGGCTTCAAGCATCTTTTCATAGTTGATGGGTTCATTGTTTTGATGAAAAGATGAAGTATTGTCTTGGAATTGGTGGTGAAATTGTGAGTCCATCAGATTTTGGGATTTGTGTTTGGACTCACGCATACTCATTTCCAAAATTGATAGTTTTCTATTTTGGACTGGTGGAACTGAGTATGAATCTTGAAAATATTGTGGACTAGGTGGAGATGGAGGACAAGTTGGTTGAAAATTAGACTCGGGGTAGGTGAATCCCCACTGACTCTGTAAAGAGTTAAAATTATTATGGAAATTATAGTTATTAGATTGGGGACATGGGTTATATTGATTCGGATAAGACCAATCCGGCACACTAGATTGGTTAAAGTTATGATATGCTGGGTTGGTAATATCTGAAAATGAAGTCGGTGTGTAATATGGATTATTATTGAAGTTGAAAAAATTATTATTATAAGCCATATCACACAATAGAACAAAAAACAAACAAATAAGCAAACAAAAAAGAAAAAAAATTCTAACCTAAGTTAGGGTAGACCTATGACCTAGACGACTCCTAACTGATTAGACTGTCCACGGGAGGTCTAATGCAGACTTTGACCACAAGCTAATCAGCCAGGTCAGGGTAAGGTTGGTGGGAGGTTTTCCGTCAAAGATGTTCCTTAATTAAATAACCACCAACCTTCGGGCGTTCGGCCCTTAATCCCTTTCCTAGACACTGATTTGGCAGGAGTCAAATTCCAACAACTTTCCCCCTTAGGATAATCTCCTAATTGAGTCTGAGATGTACATAGGGCCAACGTCTACTCATTTTTAGTTAGGCTTGGGTTAGTAAGTGCTTGGAATCTGATTTTTGGGCTAAGGAAGGGTGATTAAATCCCCACCTTATCTTGTTATGGGTTAGTGCCCTTAAGATATGTTTGTGCAAGTGTACAAGATATGTAAATAAGATTCACTCAAAGCAATGAAAATCAACCAAGAGATGAGTCCTATTCTACATGCAATGCGAACGTACCTTGCTCCAGCACTCTTCAACAGTAAAATAAAAGAATTGAAAAGACACGTGCCTAAAATGCAAACGTCTAATCAACTTTTTATCTTTTTCAACAAGTATTTTACTGTTGGTTTATTAGCAGGCTTATGGTGATGGCATATAAGAAAAAATAAATTGCAGAAAACTAGAATTTTGCAAGTCAAGCAGCCCTGCAAAAAAACAACGTTAGTAGTCAACTCCTTTTTGCCGCGGAACCGCGGCTTGGGCCGCGAAAACGCGACAAAGCAGAGGGTAATTGGTCTCTGCTTTCTAGAGCAGAGGGCCAATACCACTTATATTTTTATGCAATCCTAATTTCCTACTTTGCTTGCCCTATAACCTACAACAGAGAAGAAAATTCGTTTTAGTTCTAAAAAATTTTCAATAAAAAACATATTTCAATAAAAACCGTTACCCTCCTCGGCAACGGCGCCAAAATTTGGTTGAGGCAAAACCTGCACAAAAAATACGGAATTTTAGAACTTAAGATTAGGATGTGCAAGTGTTCAATTCTTACCGCTATAGCAAGTGGCTATGCGGGTCGTGATCCACAAGGAGGGTTTTGCGATAGAAGCGTTTACGTTTCTTTATTGAAATCTTAATGAAGATAAAATGAAGATTCTTCTTTGTTTAAAGAAATGAAAATGAAAAAGAAAGTTATGTTAAAGTTAGAAAGAAAATGAGAGATGAAGAAGGTGGAGAGAAATGGAGAATGACTATTTACAAAGAAAGGGAAAGAAAGCGACTATGTACAAATGAGTCAAAAAAGAATGATTTGGAAGAGGCGGTGATCTATACTAAAGAAATAAAGAAAAGAAAGAAAGAAGGTTGAAGAAATACTTACCTAATTTGAGTGATGACTTACCTGGAAACCTTGCATGTTCTACCTTGCTTCGGAGGCGTTCAACGCATAGACCATAGGATCGAGCTCAGTCCTAGTTCGCATTATATCATCAAGTCCTAGCAAGAATGAAGTGATACGGATCTTGAGGAGGAGATCGTCTTCATGAACTATCGTTGGCACTCACAAAGCATCGTTATACATATGCTTCTGGCTTCACTTGCAAACTCATCAAAAACAAAGGAGGTAAAGTAGAAAGAGAAAGATGGAAACAAAAGAAAATACGAACATAAAAAGAAGTATTTACCTTTATTACTTGCAGAAACAATGAAAGAAAGGAGGAGGGTACATCGGTGTCACTCTCAACATCAGCCTCTCTCTCTTACTTACATGAATCTTCATCTAACTTAAGCTTACATACAAATTACATAAAAAGAAAAGAAAAACCTAAACTACAAAATGAACAAAACTAGTCTAAATCCTATCTCTACATGGTCGTTCCATTTTGCGTGCAAATAATGGCTTTTTATAGGCATAACCCACACAAGGAGGATCCCAGGGAGATCGGGGGAGCAAACGCTCCCCCTAACTCCCCAACCAAGCCGCGAAAACGCGACTTTTGCCGCGTTTTCGCGGCCAGGGTGTGGCCAGGTGGCCACACCCTGTTGGTGGGTCATCCTGGTATTCCTTTCTGCTTTTATCTTCAGTTGGTTTCTTCGTTTGAGTCCAGTATTGTTACGAAATGGCCTTGGATTCTTGGCTTTAACCGATCGATTCTGAGAGGATTCTTCTCAACCGGTTTTCAACCTCTTGATTTTGCCCTGATTCAGTGAGTGCGAATTAATTCTGATTTAATTCAGAATTTGGTGGGCTTTTGGGCTCATTTCTCTTCATCTCCTTAAGGAATGGGCCTGCAAATAAATTAAACAATTAATTAGGACAATACAGATTTTATTCTATAATAAGTATGGAAATATGACACTAAATATGCAACATTAGCGACCAATCAAAGAGTTAGTTAGACATGGTAGTAAATGAAACAACAAAAGAAAAGGGGTAAAGAGAAAGGGAGTTACACTACAAGAAAGTAAAAGAAAAGAAGTAAAGAGAAAGGAAGTTACACTACAACAAGGAAGTAAAAGTAAATTGCAAAGACAAGTAAATAGAAATAAGAAAGAGAAGTAGTTACTTATATTATCTTGTCACCTTCAAATACAACACTTACACACTCTCTCTCTCTCTCTTTCACTCTAATGGCTAAAGCTAAAACTAGAAGAAGAAGAACAACAACAACTACAACTCCTAACAAAGCAACCAAATACAACTCTCTTCTCTGGATTTTTTCCAATTGAAGACCCTGGATGGGTATTTATAGGCACCAGGGGAAAGGGGGTCCAGGAGGTGGCACGTGGCCCAAAATGCAGGCGCGCGCGCCCAAAGGGCCGCGAAAACGCGGCCTGGGCTGGCCGCGTTTCCGCGGCCCTGCCAGGGCGGCGCGCGCCTGGCTTTGGTCAGCGCGTCGCCCAGTCTGTCCCATGTCAGATAGGCCTGCTGGTTTGCTAATATGATGTCCTGGACTGACAAAATTGCCTCCCTAAAGTCAATGGCTACTTGGTAGGCCTTTAATCACCCCTTAAATGGTGATTAGGGTCTTCTTCTTCATTTGCACACCATGGACCTAGGATCAAGCAAGCAAAGCTTTATTAGCAAAATTTTATACCAAATAAATATGAGAATGTGATGAAAATTATGCAGAATTAGAGACTAATCACTCCCCCACACTTATCTTTTTGCTCGTCCCGAGCAAAACAAAAATAAGAACATTATTACACTACTTTCGCAGGTGACGCGATTGCATTGAGCATGTGCAACAAGCCTTTAAACCTCTAGGTTTCCCCTAGAGGAGGAGTGTTGTCTCCTGAGGGTTTTCAGCGGATTGCACCCACAAAATCCAGTAAGTAAAGAAAAGTAGTTAGTGGTTAGCAAAAATTCTATCATGAAAAAGAACTTTCAATCATCTAAGTAAAAATGACCGAATGATGTAAGAATTAGGTTTAACCCTCATAAGTCCTCCTATACTTTAGCCTTCATAAAAGAAGAAACTATGATTTTTCTTTAAATTTAGAAAGGATCTTGTACTTCTAACTCATTTTGTTATTTTGCTTTAGATAGATATGCATAATGTGTAAGTGTGATGCGCTTGGGATTTTTTTTAACTCAACTTTGAATATCATTTAAGTTTATTAATATTATTTATTATTCTTGGTTTCATTAGGCTTTCTACTTTACTTATATAACACATATCAAACCGATGACTCCCAAAGCAGATGGTTTCAGGGCACCAGGTGGAAAAACACCCCTCAGGTCAAATATGCAAGTAGAGTAGGCCACAAAATCAAGATTTACTTACTTGTATATATATATTTTTTCTTTTCTTTTGGCGTGAGTAATCATGCTTCTTGAGGCACAATTATCCAGCTTTTTTTTTTCCAGAGTTGTGTCTCTAAATCCCAAGCATGTGTGTGTAGTTTATGATATTCTTCTAAGGCTAAATAAAAGATATTAGTTATTTTTCTTATCCTTCCCAATTCTTAGTCAAACCAATCTTACTTGTTTATTTAGGCAAAAATATAGATTCATTAATAAGGTTCCCTTAATTCCTACAATCTTTTGGTATTTTTATAAAGAGTATGAAATTTCATTTCAATCTGGAGAATTTTTTTTTTGGAAAGAAGAAAAAGAATAAAAGGAAAAAGAAAAAGTGTTAGCACACCCCCACACCTATCTAATGCATTGTCCTCAATGAATGTATAGGTAAATGCGAATGCAATAAATAGGGTGAAGAAATGATGTCACCGTTTTCGTAGACTCGGGCCGGCCAAGTGCGAATCGGCTAAAGAAATGTCAAAAATGTAGAAGAGGTAAGTATATAAAAATATGTTTTATTTTTAGTTATTTTGGTTAGGTGTATGACGGGGCAAAAAGAGCACGCTATCATCCGGAGTCATAGGCTCAGTGGTCAAGAAGGGCTTCAGTCTTTACTCATTTACTTTGAATTCCGTGTTGTTCTTAGGATCTACAATAATCACAGCACCGTATGGAAAAATGGAGCGCACGATGAATGGTCCAGACCAACGAGTCTTCAGCTTCCCCGTAAAAATATGAAGCCTAGAATTATACAGCAGAACCTTATCTCCCGGGGCAAAGTTTTTCCGGGTTATGAGCTGGTCATGAAAAAATTTAGTCCTTCTTTTGGTGATCCGAGCATTCTCATAGGCTTCATTCCGTATCTCCTCTAATTCTAAAATCTGCAGTTTTCTTAACTCACCGGCCTTGGTCAGATCAAAATTGAGTTGCTTAATGGCTCATAGGACACGGTGTTCTAATTCGACTGGCAGATGAAAGCTTGATGCGGCTTCTTCGTTCAAGAAAAGCGAAAATTCTTGTCACAGGAGGAATTAAGCGTTCAAGTTTGGGCAGAGGTTGAGAAGGCACACCAGCGTGAGGTTCAGCGCCTCTGGGACCAAATTTACTCTTTGGCTGAGCGGGATTAGCCCTCCTCTTTTTGCTCCCCCCTTTTTCTGAACATTCTACTGATTAAATAAGAGAGTGTTTGTATCACTTATATGATTTTGATATAAATAATAAAAGTTATCAAATTTTGTCCCGTCTTTAGTCCTTCTTTATGTTTGATATGGACTTTTTGTTGTGTGGGAGAACGCAGCTCTCACAGACGCGGCTCTTGACCATTGTGGAGACATAGTCCTTAGCCATTTGCTGAGACGCGACTATGAGTTATAGAGGAGAAACTCAGACAACACTAAGTTGTTGACGAGATGCGACCCTAAATTGTAGGGGAGACGCGATCTTGAGTTGTTGAGAAGCACGACTCTTTATTGTTAAGATGACATGGCTCTGAATTGTTGAGAGACGGGACTCTGATTCACTTAGAAGACGCTACTCTGGATTGTTGAGAGACGCGGCTCTGATTCACTTAGAGGACGCGGCTCTGAATTATTGAGAGACGCGGCTCTGAATTATTAAGAGGACGCGGCTCTGGATTGTTGAGAGACACGACTCTGATTCACTTAGAGGATGTGGCTCTGAAGTGTTGAGAGACGCGGCTCTGATTCACTTGGAAGGCACGACTCTGAATTGTTGAAAGGACGCAACCCTGAATTGATGGGAGAACGCGGCCCTAGATTGAGGAGAGACGCGGCCCTGTGCTTTTCAGCTTGCTGGAGACTCTGTAACCCTCAGTTTGTGGAAGGATGCAGATTTTAAGACGCAATCTTGAATTGTTAAAGACGCGATCACATTCTGTTGAGGAAACACAGTCTTTGGTTTGCGAAGGGACACTGACTTCAAAACACGGCCCTTGAAGCATCGTATGCAGTCTATAGAGACGCGTAGATCTCGCTGGATCTTTCGAGGCAAAGCCAGCATTGATGGTTGGGGACGCTTGTCGTTGGGACTTACCGGAGCAAAAATCCACATATCTCACTCAGATTGAATTTGATATTCGCGTCGCAAATTAAGGCTATTAATTGGCCTTTAAGAACGGCTTTGATTTTTATGCCATTAATTAATGGCCATTAGCGAGCCTATAAATAGGCCACAAGCCTCTTAGCAGTCATTTATTTTGACAGTTTTCCTTTTATGGGTAGGTGCTCTGAAGAACCTTTAGGGTTCTTGGACTATCTTCTTCTCTGAGCCTGCATTTTGAAGAACTTTCAGAGTTCTTTGAATGAATCCAAAGCTATAATGTTTTCTTGCAATCTTCTTCGAAGATTATCACTGCTAAGTGATTTCAAAATCAAAAAGCATTCCCTCATGTGCTTTCATGGCCGTGTCTTGACGGATGATGTCCTCCTTCTAAAGAACACTTCTTCAGGTAGGAAATGGCCTTTTCCATTATAAGACTTTGTTTCCTTATGGCTCCATCCTCACCGATTATAAAGGGACTGTCTCTTGATCCCTTCCTGAAACTTTTGAAAATTCTTTATTGAAGTTTAGACAGTCAACTTGAGATCCATGTATCCGTACTCTGCAAACATGATCTTCGCATTAACTGATGAAACATGAGCTTGTATATTTCTGAGTCTCGAGTTCTTCAAACGCGAGTGTGGTGAACTCTGCATTTTGAGGCCTTAAACGTGGGTTTTGCATATAAGACTCACGTATGGAGTTCATGACATCAAAAATTTAAGATTGCTCTTTTGAGATCTTTAGACGCGAGTGTGGTGAACTCTGCGTCTTGAGGCCTTTAAACGCCCTTTTGAGATTTTTAGACGCGAGTGTGGCAAACTCTGCGTCTTGAGGCCTTATATAAGATCCCTATCTAGTAATACAGTATTTTCAGTTTCTGAAGTATTTATTTTGATTCACTGATTATTTTTATTTAATCAGGTTAATTTATTTATCCTGTGATTATTATTGTTGAGTATACAAATTATTTTCAGATAGTATATGGTTCTTCCATTATTATTTATTGTTATTCTATTTAGTGTATCATTATTTATTACTAGTGCTCAGTAATTATTATTAGTGTTCTATTATTTTTGTAATTTAGTATTGCAAGTTGTTATTGGTATTATTAATATTATTATTTTGGTTAGGTGATGTTACTACTAATGTTGGATTATTATTTTGTAGTGGTATATTTCCCTTACCCTTGATTCCTATTCATGCCATATTCTCTTGTAACCTTGTTCCTACCCGTTATCCTCCTTTACATCCAATACCCGATTACCTATTTGGATCCAACCCGTTGGCATGCCCGCTAGCCTAAACCCGACACTTATTACCTAGTCGGATCTTAACCCAATTGGATCCTAATTCAGTATACCCATTAGACCCAATACCCAACAACCTACCCTCCTATATATACCTATTGTTAACCTAACCCTAAACCTAGTGATTAAACCTAGATCTAATCCTCTCCCTCTCTCCAACAGCGGCAAGAGCCGCCCCCTAACTCCAGCCGCACCCCCTTTCCCCTCCCTCCTGTGAACAACAACGCCCAGGCCGGCCATCATCTCCCCTGGCCGAGCCTAGCACCTCAGGCCTTCGCCCCCTTGCGGCATCCACACCATAGCCGGATCCCCCTCTGCACTCTCCTGTGCCAACTCCCCCACGGTAGTGCCATGGCCTGGCCGTCCCCCCTCCCTTCAGCAGCACTCAAGCTGGATCTATGTGCCCAGCAGCACCATTGGCGCCTCCTTCCATGGCCGGATTCCACCAACAGCAGATCCACCAGGCTGCACCAGCGTCCCAGTAGCCCACCCGAGCTCAATCTCCTCCCCGGCGCGCCCCAACAGCAACCAGCAAGCCCCAGCAGCAGATCTCCCCTTCTTATCCTGCAGATCTGGACAGCAGACCAGCAAGCAATCAACGGAACAGCAGCAGCACTCGGATCCTCCCTTGCCGCGCACAGCAGATCCGGACCCAGGCCAGGCTGCCTCCTTCCATCTCAGACCAGCCCCGGATCCAACAGAGCAGCAGGCCGACCACGGCAGCGACTCGCCCGGCGACGCGCACAGCAGATCCAGAACCAGACCAGCAGCGCAGGCAGCGGGCGAGCGGCGATTCCAGGCCCTTCCGGCGAGCGCGAGACCTCCAGATTGCAGCCAGGTCTTCCCCAGGACCCTGGCTACCGTCCTATGCAGTCCGACAGCGAAGAACGGCGTCACGGCGACCGTAACGGCGACTCGCCCGGTAACGTGCAGATTCCCCTAGGTGAGTGTATTCTCCTCCTTCTTTTAATTACTCGCATTTATGTGCATTGATTCAATTATGATTCTATGTGTATCTACAGTAGAGTAGAATGTCTATATTGTTGTGTGAGAGAGAGGAGCATGAATGCATAAAATAGCATGTGGGAATAAGTGTTGATGTATCTCAGATTTTGTGCCCAGGTAGAGGTGTTAGTCGACTAATACCATGTATTAGTCGACTAATACACTTTGTTAGTCGACTATACCCAGACCCCTAGTCGACTAGGTTTCCTCCCAGGAGAATAGCAACTCTCTATATATTTCTGTTAGTCGACTTGACAGTGTTAGTAGTCGACTAACAGTATGCCTAGTCGACTTATACCTTAGCCCTAGTCGACTAATAGATGGACCTGGAGCTGTTTAGTTCTCTGTATATCTGTCAGTCGACTTGGCTTACCTGTGTAGTCGACTTGGCCCTTGATTAGTCGACTTGACCCACTTGATTAGTCGACTACACCATCCTCTAGTCGACTTGTATATAGCCTTAGTCGACTAATATGAGTCTGTCAGCTGTGTATGGTTACTTGATGGATGGTGGACTTCACCCTTGGGTTATGTGATGGATATGGATGGATTGTAGGTGACCTCAAGAGATAGATATTGGTGATAATGATTTGATCATGATAGATCTTAGATGCATGTACATGATATATTGTCGAGTGTTGGGATATCAGACTTGATACTTATGGAAGAGGGAATTGTGAAGTCTTATGAATCATATATAGTTTGTCAGAGTGAGTAGACTAGTACTGATTATGGACATATGTTAGAACAACAACTATTGCATCTGATTACTCGATGTGTATTGGAACAAGATGATTATAGAACTATTGGAATATGAATTGGTTGTAATGACTTTGGATTGATCTGGGACTTATGATATTTACATTGGATGATGACCAGTTACTGAATATGACTTTATTAGTTAAGTTGTGCTAGAGATTGATGATGAGTTAGAATTATCCAGAATATATATTCTGTTTATTGGAGCTTGACTTGCTTTGAGATGAGATTGACTTTGTTGGCATTTGGGATCTGTTAGATGACATGTTGTTAATGATGGGTACCAAGACGTAGATATTCTAGATTACATGTTGTTGAGGATGTTGACTAATTAAATATGATTCAGTATGTGTTGACTTGATATCCTTTTATTGGTGATGATTCATTCAGATATTGTTGTTGACTTGTTACGATGTTCTTAGAGGATGTTCCCTATATAGATATGATTGTGGTGTGTGTTGACATATTGTTCTCGAAGATATACCTTATGATTCATTTGAGTATTGATGTGGACTTATTAAGATGTTAGAGACTGGATTACTTCAGTTAGTAGAGGTTGAGCTAATGTGCTAGTGACCAAGTTGATATTAATGATCTTGTACTTCAGAGTTACCAGATACTAATTATCAGTTGTTACTTAATAGTAAGATACTTGTTGGTGATTATAAGATGTTCATGTTCAGAGTTTATATGAGTTGTCAGTGATACATTGTGGTAGGGATCAGTGATCATGTATTTCAGAGTTTATATTAGTTGGCAGAGATCTTTACCAGTTACTAGTTGTTAGTGACACTAGTTGTCTGTGACACTATTGTGTTAGTGGCACTATTGTGTTAGTGGCTATATCTCCAGTATTCTATTCAGATGTCAGATATTAGTTGTCAGATATCATAGTTGTCGGATATCAGAGTTGTCAGATATCATAGTTGTGAGATATCACAGTTGTCAGATATCAGTTGTCAGTTGTCAGATTATCAGCTAGTGTTGACATCAGAGTTGTTGGAGATATCAGTTACTATTACATAATAAATCACGTTGATTGCTTATTAATAAAAGACACCATAACCTGGGGAACAGGGGTAATTGCCTGATGATGCATGTCGTGTATTTTGGAAGGATTCTTATGGTACCGAGTTGTGGGTTCCAACCATGGGGAACCAGGGTAGTACTGGCTACCCATTCAGTTGTCAGTTGTCAGGGCTATGCCCGGATTACAGCGCCACGCTAGTTGTCTTTTCGTGTGGGGCTGTGGTCTTTAGTTGTCAGAGCCTAGCGGCTTGTCCTGGTTCAGTGCCAGGGGTGATAGACCGTGGTACCGGGCATGCACGGTACTCTTTCAAAATACATGCACTACATTGGCAGGCAGTTACAATAACGATAACATTGTTTGATATGTGGGAACACGGCTGTGGTATGGGACACAGCTAAGTACTGCATTAGTTAGGTTAATAATAACCAACCAGACTAGTGACATATAGGTTACACATCAGACATCAGCTATTAGTCTACATTTGTTATAGATGACTTTGATATCAGTTGTTAGTTTGCAGATGAGCTAGCTGTTATATCTTTGTTTATGCTGTTATCAGTTATGCTTTAGTTCAGATGTTTATCATGTCATGATATTTAATTATCTTATATCTGCAGTTGTTTATCTGTTATTCAGTTGTGCTATATTTGCAGTTGCTCTTATTGTTATTTATGCACATGTTCTTATACACGAGCTATTTTCCCTTTACACACACACTCACCATGGTCGCGTTCTGACGACCCTGGATTTGCACGTCCAGATATTGGACGGTTTGTTTCTAATGTGCAGGTGTTCGTTGAGGCTGTACGCTTCGCGAATAGCTGGAGCTTCTCCCTATTCTTTTCTGGTACTTTTATCTTTCTAGCCTTCGTATCATTTCCTATTTCTTGTTATATCAGTTCAGTTGTTATTCCAGTCTTGATTCATATGATATCATGCGTGGTTGCTCATATGTGGTATTGCAGTATTCAGTATTCATTACAGTTGGGATTTATTTTAGCTTGTTTCAAGTTACTTAAGGCTTAGCGCGTATGCGTGAGGGATTTTCCTTGCGTATATGCGTCGCCGACTTATGTCGCGTCTCCGCTCCAGCGTATTTTGGGAAGCGAGGCGTGACACCTTAAATGCGGGTCTCTCATATAATACTTGCATCTAAAGCTCATGACTTAGAAAAATTTAAGGCCCGCATCTGCGTTTTTAATATATGCTCCGCGTTTCAATCATCAGATGCGAGTCTAATATTGGGCTTGCCTTCGGATCCATATTTTTTGTCTTTGCAAAACGTGGTAAACTCTGTGTCCTGGAGCATTAAACGCGAGATTCGTGCATAAGACTCGCATCTGGAGTCCATGACTTTAGACCTGCGTGTTTCTGGATTCACGTTTTCTGTCTTTACAGAAATTTAAACCCTTGCGTTTTTACCTTCTTGCAGGTCGTGGCCATGTTATTGGTACTGGTTCCAGTGTTCTTGCCGTAACCATTGAGGTAGACATGAAACGACCAGTTCTTTCGATTGGCAACCACTTGAGGAGTCAGAACTTCTGTTCAAGGGCGAGGAAGATCTGTGCGGTTCTCGATACACATCAGCACAATATTGGACATGATGCACCAGTAAGGTATCAGATCCTTTCTAATCACAATGAGCATGGCACATTTGAAGGTCATAGAAAAAGAACGTCACCAGTAAGGTCTTAGATTCTCCCTTCACTAATCTCGTTCAAAGAAGTAACAGCAACAAAAAACTCATGCTCATTGGATGACTTTCTGGTGATGGGCTTCCCATTAAGCGAAGGATTATGGCCTTGTGAAGACCTTCACACCAGTTTGTCGGGTGGAATCAGAATTCTCCCTTGCATTTCGACCTCGAGAAACACTATTATTCTCAAGAGGAGAGGAAGTTGATCTGTTGTTCCCGACCACAGTCAAGAAAACGAACTTTGTGTATCTTCAATATTTCAAGGAGTGAGTGTAACCTTTCGCTGAGCAAGAGAGACTTCTTTGTACTCTTTTATTGTAATACTCAATCTTATTAGAAAAGAGAGTGTTTTGTATCACTTTTATATTTTTGAATATCAATAAAAGTGATACTTTTCTACCTTCTTATTTGCCTTGACTTCCTTTTGCATTGAAATCAGACAAGTGAAAGCAATTATCTTTGATTTGCTAGAAGTGTGATATTCTAACTTAGCAAGTCAAAGTTAAAAAATTCCATTTAAGGAATTTAAAAAATGATTACTGCTAGAGGTGTGATATTACCTTGATATGAGTGAAATAGGTTTTATGGACTTGCCATTCTATGGATGAAAATGACATGTGAAGTTTTCACTCCACGGAGGATTGTGATTGAGTCTTCATCAGAGGTTTAGTATTAACATAATTAAGACTCAGCTGGGGATTAGTGAGAACACTGTTAAAGGTGTGATATCAACCAAACAGTGATTTTAAGCGGATCTGTCATTTTATTGATGAGTTTAACAAGTAAGACTAGACCCATCGGGGATCTAAGTATTTCTTTACCGTCAGAGGTGTGATATTAACTTAACAAGGATGTTAGCTAGAGGTGTACTGTTAACTTAGCTACATAGGAATTTCAGTTTTGTTGGGAAAACTGAGATACCACTTTCATAAAGTGATAAAAGTGGAGAAGGAGTTCGTGGAGGAGATGGTCGACACATTCTACAAGAGTTTGAAGTGATGCATCTCTTTGGTATTGAAAGGTTCGACCAGTCCGTTTGAGTTTCTGAAGGTGGTTCTTACACGAAATATAGAGACCATCAGAGACTTTGGGGGAACTGATCAAGCTACCTTCCTAGATCTAATAATGGAGGATCTCGAGAAAGATATGGGCGAGTGGTGTCGCCTGAATAACTCGAATCTGACTCCCTTCGTTGAAGAGGAACTCAAGCGTCTTTCTGAACATATGCAGAAGACTTATGCAGAGACACAAAAAAGAGCTGAAAGCAGAGTTTCGGGAGTTGAAATTCATGAAGGCTGAAAGGTCAAGATCGCCGATGTAATTGATGCTTCCACCAGCGCACTTGCCGATGCCAATTATCAGCTCAAGAAGGCAGAGGCAATAATAAAAAGGGTCAACTTTCTCATATCTAAAGCTGGGCTGGTGCGTACAAAGGAGACTGCTCGACTAGAACAGCTGAATGTCCAAAGCGATCAAATCCATAAGCTGGAGACAAAGAAGAAAGCAATGATAGTGGAGACTCAGGCTCGCTTGGCTTAACCGGTGGCTTTTAATCAAGAAGATTTGAAGTCGCAACCTCTTGTTAAGGCTGAAGAGAATAAGAAACAAAAATTATCTTCTCTTGAGAACAAACTCATATCATTTGATAGACTAGTTTAATGTATCTTCAATGTATCTATTTTTTTGAATCAATGAAATATTTGCTTTTGACTTTTTTGCTCTTCTCAACATCTTCTTCCTTGTTTGCTTGTGTAATCACCCATAGGTAATATGAGTCTCCTGTATAGGAAAACTTAGTGTACAAGTTCTTTAAAAGAACTAAAAGGGGCTGAAAATTCACCAAATAGAATTTTTGAAGGAATTACAATTGTGACTGAAATCATTTAGAGATTAAGAACATGATAAAATAAGTCAAATATGTGAATCCATTAGGGATTAAAAGAGGTAGATTTAGAAATCCGTTAGAAATTACTAAAACAAAAAGTTCATTGTTCAGAGGTGACAGGCTGAACATAATAGCGAAGAAAGAGTCCTTACTGGACCAAAAAGATTAGATCTGGACATCTGTCAGTTCAGAGGTGAAAAACTGAATATAACTGACTAAAAATCATCAGATACGAAATTTTGTCATTCAGAGGTGACGAACTGGACATAATGAAAAAGAAGAGTGAGATTGGGCAATCAACGGTTCAGAGGTGACGAACTGGACATAACCGATTAGAGATTACCAAATTCAGAGTGTTCACTATTCAGAGGTAATGAACTGGCTATAACAGTAAACAAAAAGTTGAACTTAATTTTAGGGACATGTCTATTCAGAGGTGATAAATTGGACATGATAGACTAAAACACACTAAATTCTGAATCTGCTGCCAGAAGTAGTCATATTAACTTAGCAGCTGCCCACTGGGACTGCAAAGGTGAATTGGATCTGGGTGCCCATTAGTTCAGAGGTGATGAACTAGACATAACCAACTAAGAGACACCATGCTCACAATTCGCTATTCAGAGGAGCCGTATTAACTTGACGGTAAAAACTCCCGGCTCTGACAGGGAAAAGGAGAACAAATTTATGAACTCGTCTGTTTAGAAGTGGTAAACTAGACATGACAACTTGAATACCATAAAAGGAAAGAGATCTAGGCACCCATCTGTTCATAAATAATAAACTGGACATAACCAATTAGGAGTTACCAGACTCAGAGCTCTACCGTTCAAAGGTGATGAACTGGACATGATGGTAAGAAAGAGTAGTCCCTACTGGACTAAAAGGTGAGACTTGGCTATCAGTCAGTTCAGAGGTAATATAGATATACTGATTGAGAAGCCACCAAACTCAGAGTTCTGCCATTCGAGGTGATAAACTGGACATGATGACAAAATGAGTTATTCCACTGGGGAATGTGATTTGATTATAAATTCTGTGAGAAAATTAGTGTTTCCTTGGAGAATTATTTGAAAGAAATTTTCAGAGATATAATGTTAATATGACAATCGAAGAGTCTACAGGGGACTGGAAAGGGTAATAATAGACTCCGAGGGAAATCTATTAAAAAGATCGCTGGGTAGTTAGAAAATGGATCCCATGAGAGATTATAAATAGTTTAACATTCCCTAAGATATTAGAGGTAATCAGTAACGTGACATAAAGAACTATGTGGGGATTCGATAAGGAGATGATTATTCTCAAAAAAGTTATCAGAGGTAATCGTTAACGTAACAACCAAATTCCTTGCTGGGGATTTAAAAGGAGATTTTGTCTGAAGCAATCGTGACAACTTCTCTGCTTGGGGATTTGTAAAAGCAACTTGTCAGAGGTGTGATGTTAATGATAAGGATTCATTTATTGTTAGAGGTTATTTGAACATAACAATAATTTGAGTGAACCTATCATTCTATTAAAGAGAATGGCAAGTGAAGTTTGATCTGCTGGGGATATTAACAAGATCCATCAGGGATATTCAAAAGATTTTACTATCAGAGGCGTGAGCTTTAAACATGATAGCTCTGATCTGTGATTCATCTCATTGGAAAAATAAATCCAGCCTTTTGTGGTCCTAGCATTCCATGGACGGTAATTGGTAGATGACTTTGGTGGAAAAGAAGGGATCCGGTCCCTTAAGATTTTTAGCAAATCCTCAGCTATCAACGGGTTTGGTATGCCTTTACCAACTATCGTTTGAGTAGGGCTAGCCATGCTAGTCCCCTCAGTATGATGAATTATCGAGGACTTTTCGCTGGGCTTAAGAACCAACTTTTTCCTCTATCCTTGGCCGTTAGAGGCGTAGGATCGTTATGTTACTTTATGTAACATGGCTTTCTTTTCTACAATCCTGCTAGGGATTAAACAAAATTATGTGGGGATGTCAGCTAAAAACCAATGTTCCTCACAGAATCTTTTTTGATGTCTTCAATATTGACATCATGCAGCATTGTCTCCTGACATTCAATCTGCTTGATTTTGAGGGACACTTAATGATCAGAGGTGTAGTGTTAACTTGATCATGAATAATATTTCTTCAAGAATTTACCATTGATCGGCATCATAAGCATGTCGCCATTCAGATTTGACAGGCGGTATGCTCCATTTGAGAGATTGTCTCTACTACAAATGGTCCTTTCTATTTGGGTTGAAATTTTCCCTTGGACTTATGTATCATCACCATAAGTCATCTGATAGCTAAGACCAAATCACCCTTTTAGAAAATTCTCTCTTTGACCTTTTGTTGAAGGTCTTTGAGATTTGAGCCTGATAAAGCTTAATACGTTGTTGAGCCTGTTACCGCTTCTCATTTAGTACTTCAAGTTCTTAGAGACGTAACCAATGCTTGTCTTTGTCAGTTATCTTGGTCGTTAGAGCAACACAAAGTGACAATATTTGAATCCCAAGGGTATGACTGCTTCACAGCCATACACTAGAGAAAAAAACGTATTGCCTGTTGGGGTTCGAACTGTCATTCGATAGTCCCAAAGATATTCGCTGAGCTTCTCGTTTCAATCTTGTTTGCTTGCGGAGACAAACTTTTTGAGGAGCTTGTCTTGTTGAATGCTTCTGCTAACCCATTGGCAGTGAGGTTATATGCAGTCGAGGTGACATTCTGAATTCTGTATTTATCACAAAACTGATAGAATGATTGGCTCGCAAACTGAGGATCATTGTCATAGATGATCCTTCGGGGGACACCAAATCGGTGGATGATATGGTGTTTGATGATTAATAATGGTATTCGTTTTAACTTTATCGAGCAGTATAGTTTTTGCGCACTTTGAAAAGGAATCAGTTATCGTAAGAATATACCGATGATGTTTAACTGATGGAGGACTGATTGGTCCTATTACATCAATTCTTCAGGCTTCGAATAACCTGTTGGCCCAAGAGGTTACACTCTCCATTGTTTTGTGTTTTGATGATAACAAACCAAATAAGTGCTATTTGGTACTAATGATTTGATCAAGATGCATTTCAGGTTTTGTACCATGTTTAGAGCTCATTCGCTTCGCTTTTGCAAAAACTTCTAAGTTCCATATAGCAATGAAGGCAAATTGGACATCAAGGAAGGATCATAGAAGAGAAGGCACTTGCAAGGCATTGGATGCCTCAAAGATTGCTTCAGAGGTCCTTAGGTTTTGTTTTATAACTTTATAGCATGTTAAAGAATAGAGAGTAGGTTTGAAGCTCAAACACACACGTTTTCACGCGTATGCTATTTCCAAGTTTATTCCTCATAAAATATACAAAAATACTTTAACACTAATTCTTCCTTCTACAAATCTGTTTTTATGTTGTATACTGATTTCCTGTTCAAAATAGTTTTGATCAAAATATTTTTCCTCTCAAAATTCCCTTTCTATTTCAATTTTTGACCTGAGCCGGTCGACGGCAATATACCACCAGTCGACCGAAGATCTGGCAGAGTGCACGTATCCGTGTGCACGTCTGTCGGTCGACCGGTAGGCTACCGGTAGTCGACCGAAGTTTTTAGTTTGCTCTCTGTATCTTACCAGTCGACCGGTGGTCTACCGGCCTTCGACCGATAGTTTATCTTTTATCTTTTCGGTCGACCGGCTGTCTACCGATAGTCGACCGGTACATGTTTTGAGTCTCAGTCAGGAGCAGTCGACTGTACCAGTCGACCGATAGTTCATAACGGTCAAATTTTGAACTATCGGTCGACCGGGCCAGTCGACCGATATGGCCGTTGAACAGTAAAACGGGCATATTTTTAAATCTGTTTTAACTTAATTAATATCCGTTGGAGGGTATATTTGGAACTAATTACTTCCTAATCTTCAGTAATTAATTCCTAACCCTAAACCCTAGCCCTCTCCTATAAATAGGGGTGTTTGGGGAGAGTTTCTTTACAACAATTATTCAAGAGAAAATTCAAAAGTTTGGGATATTTCAAAAGAGCTTGTTTCTTGTTTTTGTGCTGATATTTCTCATTCATTTTCAGAAGTGTTCTTGATATACTCTCTGAATTTGATTTTCTTTCTTCACTTACACAAGAGCTTCATTCCTTCTCAATATTCTCTAAGGACCTTTGTAAGGGAAGAGATATTTGAAAGAGAGAGTTTGTGATCTTTTGATTACTTAGAAATTGTATTGTGCTGAAATTGTAGGAGTTGGGTACTCCATTTGTAATTGATCTTTGTGATAGTGAAAGTAGCTAGAATCCTTCTGGGGAAGGCGGGGAGTAGAGCTGGGTGCTCGAACCTCGATAACATATCTTTGTGTTTGCGATTGGTTTACTTTCCATTGCTATTACTTAGTGTTTTTGATTGCTATTGCCATATTCATTCATTCATCTCATTGCATTTGCTTCATAATTTTTAAATTGGCCTTAGATTAGCATAATCACCTATTCACCCCCCCTCTAGGTGATTTTCATAACCATGCTATGACTGTGGAGTGGAGCAGCTCCAGGGGTTGGTGTATAAAATTTGCATGGATTTGACAAGCCATTCACCTTTTGCGTATTTGACCACGTCAGCGATCATAGTCAGCCAATAATAATCGAGGTGGTGCAGTCAGTCCTTAAGCTTCGACCTAGTTGATGAGCTCCACATATACCGTCGTGAGCCTCTTTAATTACTTCTTGTGCTTCTGAATTGAATAGATAATAAAAAAGTATACCGCCATATGAATGGCGGTATAGCGTCTTTACCACTGCATCATAATAGAATCGAGTAGATCTTCGTCGAACAGAAATCACTTCCCTGGGGTCATCGGGCAATATGTCGTGCAAGGCATAGTCGACGATCGGGAATCGCCAGCCCCTTGGTTCAAAGTTTATGAAGGTTGTATGAACTTCACTAATCTCTAAATTGTACTTCAGAAAAAGAGGTAAGTGGCCACCATAAGACGGTAAGTGGTATCAGCGGGTAAAGCCAATGCAGCCACTAGCGTAACCAGAACATTTGCCTTTTTCTAAAGGTGAGATATGACTGATATAGAAACCATCAAACGTATTAGCCAACTGAATGGCTATATGGTGATAAGATATCAGGTCTTCATGACGGACCTCATATTCACGCTTGACCTTGCTGATGATCAATTTGGAGTCACCTTAAGCTTCAAAGTACTGTACCCCCCCATTTGTTGAGCGAGTTGGAGGCCAATGAACAAGGCATTATACTCAACTACGTTGTTAGAGTAAGGTTCTGTCAGTGAGAATGCACGAGGAGGACCTGATTCTCAGGTGAGACAAATATCACCCCCACTCCTGCGATAATTTTGCTCTTTGAGCTGGTTCTTAATGCACCATCAAAGAACATTTTCCATACATCATCGCTTGAAGTCATGTTGGTTTCGATAACTTCAACCGGGATATCTTCATGTAGCTTTGAAGTCTCCAGAACTGGATGAGCTGCTAAGAAGTCTGCAAGGGCTTAGCCCTTGATGGCCTTCTGGGGTACGAAGGTCATATCATATTGGGACAGTAATATGGCCCAATTAGCTAATCTGGAGTTCAGAGAACTTGTCTTTGTCATAAGAATCCATAGATGATTGACTCTTGTATGACATAAATGGTCGACCGACCAAATAATGTCGTGTCTTTTGGATGCGAAGATGAGAGCAAAGTACTTCTTATCAACTGGGTTGTAGCGAATTTCAGCCCAATCAAAGTCCTGTTGAGATAATAGATGGCTTGTTCGGCACCTTCATCATTCTTCTATGCAAGCAGAGCACCTAAAGAATGGTCCATGACTCTTACTAGAGTAAGAATGATTTTTCTAAAACAGGAGATGCCAGGACTGAAGGCTTAGTGTGGTATTCTCAAAAATTTTTTGATAAGTGCCATTCCAGACAAGAGATATGCCCTTCTTCATTAGTCGTTAAATGGTTAACAGCGACCCAACAGATTTACGATGAATCTATGAATGTAAGCTAGTCTGCCTTGTAGACCCCTAAGTTCTTTGATATTCTTTGGAGGTTGCATATCATGGATGGCTTTGATCTTGTCGGGGTCAAGATGAATTTCTTCGGATGTGACAACGAATTCAAGGAACTTGCCACTTGAAACTTCCAAGAAAGACTTTGTCAGGTTCATCTTCAGCTGGTGAGCCCGCATGAGATCGAACATCATCCTCAGGTCATGAAGATTGTTATTCTTGTCACGACTTTTGATCGCAATGTCGTCACATAGCACTCCACTGTTTTTTGTAGGTGATCACGAAAGATTGTGCTCATTGCATATTGGTAGGTTGCACCTGTGTTCTTTAAGCTGAACGGCATTATCGTGTAACAAAACTGAAAAACACCTAGAGGGGGGGGTGAATAGGTGTGAATGCTAATCTAAGAAACTAAATGCAAACTAAGTGCGCTAAATGCGGAAGCTAATGCAAATTATGCACAAACTAATACAATACAACAAGTGTAGCCGAATTCCCCTTGCGAGGCTCTGGACTAACTCCCCTTGATTCCCTTGAAATGGGTTGAGGTGCTATGTGAAGCTCTTGTTGGATGAGTATAAGTTAGGCACACACACACAAGCAATCCAAGCAATATAAAATACACACAATCAAGCCAAGCATATAAGAATGAATAGCAATATGAATAAATGCAAGGCAATATGAAATATGCACAACACAAGCAAATATGATATGATATGAATATGATGCTTTGCACAAATATAAGAGAGAGAGTTAGAGAGACAATGGATCAATACGCAAACACCAAGATTTGTTTCGAGGTTCGAGCACCTTGCTCTACATCCCCGCCTACACCACCGTGTAGGATTTCCAATCCACTATAGGAGTACCGAACTCCTCTCTCAACCTTACAAAGCCACCGAGGCTATACAACCACAATCCACCTCTACCGAAGAGGGATACGGCCCGTAGCCAACAATAACAACAACAACCTCTACCGAAGAGGCTCACAACAAACACAATCACCTCTACCAAAGAGGAATCCAAACCAATACCACTCCGATCACCTCTACCGAAGAGGGATTCACAAAAGCTAGGAGGGTTTACAATAAGTGGTTACAAAGACCACAAACACAATCTTTCTTTCTTTTCTCTTTTCTTTTCCACAAAAACAAGATCCTAAATAGATTAGGATAGGTGATAGCTCAAGTGTGGAAACAAGGTGTTTTTGGAAACCAGCAACAAAGAAAAACTACTTGGAAATCACTTGTAAATGATAGAAAATGAAAAACAAAACAATCTCCCAAAACCCTAGCTTTCTTTGATTTTCCAAAAACCCAAAAACAAATAAGATGAAATCTTTTGGCTTAAAAACTCTTTAAAAACTCTTTTAAACACTAGAGAAAGTCTGGAATTTTTAGCTCTAAAAATATTTTTTAAAACAATGGAGAAATGGGGTATATATAGCCCCTAGGAAAAACTAGCCGTTAGGCTGATGTGGCAGCCTGACAGGCTGCCGGTCGACCGGTCCAGTCGACCGCCAACGGTCAAAAATGTGACCGTTGGGCAATAGCGGTCGACCGGCCCGGTCGACCGAAAAAACCCGAGAGCAGAGCTCTCAACTCGGTCGACCGGCCCGGTCGACCGTGTCTGTGCCTAACAGACGTGCACGTCTGTGCACGTCGGTCGACCGCAACGGTCGACCGGCCCTTGGTGCGGTCGACCGTCACGGTCGACCGACCAGCCTGTCAGCCAGTCCTCAGTTCTGCACAGATACGGGATTTGAAAATAGGTCTTTTCACTCAATAAAAATCCCATAAATTCACAGTAAATCTAAAAAATAGTTTTAATCACAATAAAAACTGTTTTTCTAAAAATATGTTTTTCTAAAACTTGTTTTATCATTTTACTTTGATAACCAAACTTGTGATAAAAATTTCAAGACATATATCAATCATATCAATTCATTTTTGTGTCTTGCCAATTTTATCAAAAACAAAACTTGTATTTTATCAAACTAGAATTTTCCAAAACATGAATAGGATAGTCAAAATAAGTTTGTCTAGCAAGCTTAAAGCATGTATGTATATCTAGAACATATCTAATATACATAGGTATAAGGTAAACTTGTTTTGATCTATTATTCATGAAAACCAAAAACCAAATCATGAAACGTGTGTGTTTTGTGCACTTGAGCATATCAACTAAACTAAGCTTTACAAATATGGATTTAAACACAAACTCTAAACTAGATACCTAAGTCTTCTTGACGATCTTCATCTTCAAGTAGACTCGGTCCAAACTCCGTGATTCTCCAAGTGCAAAGGTATGATCTTTAAGCTTTGGCACCGGAATCATCATGAATAGCTTCTAATCATCTTGTTGAAGCTAATCACCAACCTAATATCCTGTTAATGATCTGAAACTTAGAAACACAAGAATATTAGTAAACATAACTACATGAGTGTTGATCATCATCAAAACTAGAGTGGAAGGCCATTGGGCCAACAATCTCCCCCTTTTTGATGATGACAAAACTCATGGAGTTATATATGCATGGATTAAAGATAAGCTTCAAGGAAGCTCCCCCTTAACTCATGCATAGAGATAAACAATAAATATATGCAATGAATGTTAAACATGAAACATGCGTATGCATAAACAATAAATGGTTCTAGATATCAAGTGAAATATTCAAAACAAAATGAGCTCTAGATACCAATTTCAAAGCAAACTCTATATATCAATTAAACTTAATATTCTTGATATTAAAACATAATATATGCATATAAAACATAAGTATGCATATAAAAAACATGTACCAATCATGCATAGAAGTAATTTGAGTTTTATATATGCATGTTAAACTCTCAAATAATTCTCCCCTTTTTGTCAATCATCAATAAAGGGGTAAATAATCAAAACCATAGATAAAATGAGGGGTAAAAATCTTTCTCCCCCTTTTTGTCAATCAAAACAATGCAAACAATGTTCTCCCCTTTTTGTCTAAAACAAAAAACAAAATCAATAAGGGGTGACTACAAACATGATATCAATTAAAAATATGTCAATGAAGCATCTTGATACCAATAAACAAGAATCAATATATGTTATATGCTATATACATTCATGAAGAGGAAGACGCTAAGTTAGCTTCCCTACACATATGCATTACATGAAGAAGGGATGACAAGCCCCAATTCACATAACACATATTATGTAATACATAAGAGGAGATGTGAAGCTCCCCCTACACACGTATATCATATAAAGAAGAGTTGTCAAGCTCCTTAATTTATAATATACTCAACATGAATCTATATGTAAGAGAGATGTTAAGCTCTCCTTGCATATAGGAAATACAAATCAAAACTTTGAATATTTTCTTTAAACAAAATTTTGAAAATACCAATTGTAATTAAACATAACAAATTACCAATTGTAAAACAACATAACAAATTTTGAATGTCTAAACACAAATTTTGATACTAATTGTAAGAATATATTTCATTTTGAAAAACATGAACAAATTTGATGTTGACATCATATGTTCAAAATAACAACTTTTGATCATAAAGAGTGGGAGTACAAATACCAATTGAAATACAGAATCAAATTTTCTCCCCCTTTATGAAATACAAACTAAAGTCATGCATAGTCTTGATAACAATTTAAAAGTAATCAATTTAAACAAAATTGAAACTCAAGCACTAGCATAAACACAAACATATATATGTATGAAAGATAGATACCAATAGAAATTGATATACTTGGAATTTAAAGCATACATACATACAAAACATATGAGTATACAAGAAGATCAAAATGATACCAATTGAAAGAGTTCAATGATACCAATTGACATAACAATAAGTTCAAGTGTATACATCATATTATCTACCACCCAATCATAATTCAAGTTTTAAAGATTTTCAATTAGGGCATACATGAGCATGATCTCCCATCCTACCGCCCTTAGATGGTAGGGGTTTTCAAAGATAGATTTGAAAATGTAGTTTTGTTTGAAAATCACTACCAAAATGAAGAACACCGCAACTAGTTAAATGGAAAATTTGTTAACTAGCACGAAATCCTTCAAGCAAAGAATAAAACAAAAATGAAATTCACATGATAATCATCACTCTAACCAATAAAGCATAACTCATGAGAAATAAAACATGAGCAATAGATATGAGTGTACAAATAATATGTGAAGATCATAATCATGAAAAATATTTCATTGAGCTCAATTATTCCTTAAAATATAATTCTATCAAAAACATGAAAATCATATAAAACTCCTTATTTAATCTTCAAGGCATATGTATGTCTAATACAAGCTAAAATATACATACATATCCAAAACTCAACGAGTCCACTAAATGTATATTCATGAAGGCACGTGGCTCAAAAAGATGTATATGTATAAGATTAGTTTGAACTAGATAGACATATACATGAAGTTAAATATTGACACAAAAACATCAAAACATGAAAATCTAAATCTTTACATTAAATCAATTTTCATTTCAAGGTATATGTATGTATTGTTAACACACTAAGTATACATACATATCCCTAAACACAAATGAGTCCATAAGTAGATTTGCATGAGAAACAAATGACTCAAGGGGTATACATGTGTATCTTAATGTTTTGGCAAAATGCACATATACATGAAATGGAAACTCATATTCATCAAAACATATTCAAAAATGGGAATACAAGTTTAAAATGTATGAATCATCAAAACTAGACTATACTAGCACATCTAATGGGTTCAAATAAGCATTCAATTCCAACTATATATAGATTTATTTGTAGCCCATCCTATGTACAAGTATGTAACTAGTCTTAATGAAAACTAACACTTAAACATATATTCAAAACATGAAGCATCAAAACACATATAAAAATCATCATGATAAAAGTCATCATGGAAAACTAAAATATGATTATTATGTGAATTCACATGTATTAGATTCATGATGTACATTATAGCTCAAACAAAAGTGAGAACACTAATTATGGGTTCATATAAGCATGTGTGTCTCAAATACTATATATGTATGTCAAGGATCTAATAAACATGGAATGAACATACTAATCCATAGACATCAAAAACATGCTATAAATAATGAATATTAAAAGCATGTAAACAATAAATGGGAGTAAAGGATTGTTACCAAAACCGAAGAAGCAACTCTCCTTGTCTCCAAAACATGGTGGTCATCTCCACCAAATCTTCCCTTGAAAGTGATGCATCCAATTTGATTTCCATGAAGTCCGGAACGCATCCACTCCAAGGTGTCATCACTCTCACGTCATGTGAGAGCCCACACCTACATCATAAACAATAGGAGGGGTGGTCTTTGGTACCCACATCTTGTAAGGTCCATGGGGGTTAGTCCCTTCTCTAACCCAAACAAATTTCTTTGCTAAATTAGTAGTATGTAATCTATCAAAACAAAATTTAGCAAGGTGGCCCTTACGTCCACAATGTGTACATGAGTACACATGAGCATACATGTGTTGATGGTGTCCGTGAGGAGCATGTGTATGCCGTGGAGGGTGTGCATGCATAGAAGTTGGAACTTGTTTCTTTCGAACCAAGGTTTCCAATCGTGAGTGGTTCATGGCACATTGGCTCATAGTGGAGCCCAAACAATCTACTCTCTTCTTTAACATACAAATATCATCAATAATTTTAGAAGAAGAGGTACATGCATTAGGTAGACTAGATGAAGAAGCTACACTAGCATGGCAAACATGTGCATCAAATTTATTTTGCAAAACAATATTCTTATCTAAACAAACATTCAACTCATTTGAAATAGAAATGATTTTGTTTTTCAAAGCAACATTCTCTTTTAAAACAAAATCAACTTTAGAAGACATATTTTCATTTTTCTTCAAAAGAGTTTCACAATCATTTTTAGATTTTAAAATTTTATTTTCCTTAAGTGCAAGTTCTAATTGAGATCTCAATGAATCCCTTTCATTATAGACCTCAACCTTCTCTTGCAAAACAATATCAAGTCTAGATTGTAAACACTTATTTTCTTTTTCAATTCCTAGACTTTTCTTTTTCAAAATCTTATATTTTTCTATAAGTTTTTCACAAACAATTGAAAGTTCTTCATTTATAGCATGGACATCAATATGATCATTTGAAGAACTAGAACAATCATCACTATCATAGTGGGATTCCGAATGTACCTCAAGGGAGTCATTCCCTTGGACCATGAAGCATTGGGAATCGGATTCTCCACTAATTCCTCCGGTTGATTTGGCACTTGAAGCTTGGAGGTGGTGGTTGTTGTCAATTTGTTCCACACTGCAAAGGCGGAATCAAAGTTAGAAACACATAAGAGATAATCTTTAGGAAGAGTGCTTCTAATGGCCTCTAGGGCTGTGCATTGGCCCCTATATGATTACCATCACCAAGATAACATCTCTTGGTGGCGGCAAGGAAGACATGCAAACCTAGGGTCTTTAGGTACATGGACATCCTATACTTCCAAATATCAACGTTGGAAGGGTCAAAGCTAGGAGGGGTCATGAAGTTCATGGTAAACTATATATGAATGTGCAAATGAGATTAGCAAGCAAATGGATCACTCCTAGGATGTTAAGCCTAAGTATCAGGAGCACTAGCTCTGATACCAATTGAAAAACACCTAGAGGGGGGGTGAATAGGTGTGAATGCTAATCTAAGAAACTAAATGCAAACTAAGTGCGCTAAATGCGGAAGCTAATGCAAATTATGCACAAACTAATACAATACAACAAGTGTAGCCGAATTCCCCTTGCGAGGCTCTGGACTAACTCCCCTTGATTCCCCTTGAAATGGGTTGAGGTGCTATGTGAAGCTCTTGTTGGATGAGTATAAGTTAGGCACACACACACAAGCAATCCAAGCAATAAAAATACACACAATCAAGCCAAGCATATAAGAATGAATAGCAATATGAATAAATGCAAGGCAATATGAAATATGCACAACACAAGCAAATATGATATGATATGAATATGATGCTTTGCACAAATATAAGAGAGAGAGTTAGAGAGACAATGGATCAATACGCAAACACCAAGATTTGTTTCGAGGTTCGAGCACCTTGCTCTACATCCCCGCCTACACCACCGTGTAGGATTTCCCAATCCACTATAGGAGTACCGAACTCCTCTCTCAACCTTACAAAGCCACCGAGGCTATACAACCACAATCCACCTCTACCGAAGAGGGATACGGCCGTAGCCAACAATAACAACAACAACCTCTACCGAAGAGGCTCACAACAAACACAATCACCTCTACCAAGAGGAATCCAAACCAATACCACTCCGATCACCTCTACCGAAGAGGGATTCACAAAAGCAAGGAGGGTTTACAATAAGTGGTTACAAAGACCACAAACACAATCTTTCTTTCTTTTCTCTTTTCTTTTCCACAAAAACAAGATCCTAAATAGATTAGGATAGGTGATAGCTCAAGTGTGGAAACAAGGTGTTTTTGGAAACCAGCAACAAAGAAAAACTACTTGGGAAATCACTTGTAAATGATAGAAAATGAAAACAAACAATCTCCCAAAACCCTAGCTTTCTTTGATTTTCCAAAAACCCAAAACAAATAAGATGAAATCTTTTTGGCTTAAAAACTCTTTTAAAAACTCTTTTAAACACTAGAGAAAGTCTGGAATTTTTAGCTCTAAAAATATTTTTTTAAAACAATGGAGAAATGGGGTATATATAGCCCCTAGGAAAAACTAGCCGTTAGGCTGATGTGGCAGCCTGACAGGCTGCCGGTCGACCGGTCCGGTCGACCGCCAACGGTCAAAAATGTGACTGTTGGGCAATAGCGGTCGACCGGCCCGGTCGACCGAAAAAACCCGAGAGCAGAGCTCTCAACTCGGTCGACCGGCCCGGTCGACCGTGTCTGTGCCTAACAGACGTGCACGTCTGTGCACGTCGGTCGACCGCAACGGTCGACCGGCCCTTGGTGCGGTCGACCGTCACGGTCGACCGACCAGCCTGTCAGCCAGTCCTCAGTTCTGCACAGATACGGGATTTGAAAATAGGTCTTTTCACTCAATAAAAATCCCATAAATTCACAGTAAATCTAAAAAATAGTTTTAATCACAATAAAAACTGTTTTTCTAAAAATATGTTTTTCTAAAACTTGTTTTATCATTTTACTTTGATAACCAAACTTGTGATAAAAATTTCAAGACATATATCAATCATATCAATTCATTTTTGTGTCTTGCCAATTTTATCAAAAACAAAACTTGTATTTTATCAAACTAGAATTTTCCAAAACATGAATAGGATAGTCAAAATAAGTTTGTCTAGCAAGTTTAAAGCATGTATGTATATCTAGAACATATCTAATATACATAGGTATAAGGTAAACTTGTTTTGATCTATTATTCATGAAAACCAAAAACCAAATCATGAAACGTGTGTGTTTTGTGCACTTGAGCATATCAACTAAACTAAGCTTTACAAATATGGATTTAAAACACAAACTCTAAACTAGATACCTAAGTCTTCTTGACGATCTTCATCTTCAAGTAGACTCGGTCCAAACTCCGTGATTCTCCAAGTGCAAAGGTATGATCTTTAAGCTTTGGCACCGGAATCATCATGAATAGCTTCTAATCATCTTGTTGAAGCTAATCACCAACCTAATATCCTGTTAATGATCTGAAACTTAGAAACACAAGAATATTAGTAAACATAACTACATGAGTGTTGATCATCATCAAAACTAGAGTGGAAGGCCATTGGGCCAACAATCTCCCCCTTTTTGATGATGACAAAACTCATGGAGTTATATATGCATGGATTAAAGATAAGCTTCAAGGAAGCTCCCCCTTAACTCATGCATAGAGATAAACAAAAATATATGCAATGAATGTTAAACATGAAACATGCGTATGCATAAACAATAAATGGTTCTAGATATCAAGTGAAATATTCAAAACAAAATGAGCTCTAGATACCAATTTCAAAGCAAACTCTATATATCAATTAAACTTAATATCTTGATATTAAAACATAATATATGCATATAAAACATAAGTATGCATATAAAAAACATGTACCAATCATGCATAGAAGTAATTTGAGTTTTATATATGCATGTTAAACTCTCAAATAATTCTCCCCCTTTTGTCAATCATCAATAAAGGGGTAAATAATCAAAATCATAGATAAAATGAGGGGTAAAAATCTTTCTCCCCCTTTTGTCAATCAAAACAATGCAAACAATGTTCTCCCCCTTTTTGTCTAAAACAAAAAACAAAATCAATAAGGGGTGACTACAAACATGATATCAATTAAAAATATGTCAATGAAGCATCTTGATACCAATAAACAAGAATCAATATATTTTATATGCTATATACATTCATGAAGAGGAAGACGCTAAGTTAGCTTCCCTACACATATGCATTACATGAAGAAGGGATGACAAGCCCCAATTCACATAACACATATTATGTAATACATAAGAGGAGATGTGAAGCTCCCCCTACACACGTATATCATATAAAGAAGAGTTGTCAAGCTCCTCAATTTATAATATACTCAACATGAATCTATATGTAAGAGAGATGTTAAGCTCTCCTTGCATATAGGAAATACAAATCAAAACTTTGAATATTTTCTTTAAACAAAATTTTGAAAATACCAATTGTAATTAAACATAACAAATTACCAATTGTAAAACACATAACAAATTTTGAATGTCTAAACACAAATTTTGATACTAATTGTAAGAATATATTTCATTTTGAAAAACATGTAAACAAATTTGATGTTGACATCATATGTTCAAAATAACAACTTTTGATCATAAAGAGTGGGAGTACAAATACCAATTGAAATACAGAATCAAATTTTCTCCCCCTTTATGAAATACAAACTAAAGTCATGCATAGTCTTGATAACAATTTAAAAGTAATCAATTTAAACAAAATTGAAACTCAAGCACTAGCATAAACACAAACATATATATGTATGAAAGATAGATACCAATAGAAATTGATATACTTGGAATTTAAAGCATACATACATACAAAACATATATGAGTATACAAGAAGATCAAAATGATACCAATTGAAAGAGTTCAATGATACCAATTGACATAACAATAAGTTCAAGTGTATACATCATATTATCTACCACCCAATCATAATTCAAGTTTTAAAGATTTTCAATTTAGGGCATACATGAGCATGATCTCCCATCCTACCGCCCTTAGATGGTAGGGGTTTTCAAAGATAGATTTGAAAATGTAGTTTTGTTTGAAAATCACTACCAAAATGAAGAACACCGCAACTAGTTAAATGGAAAATTTGTTAACTAGCACGAAATCCTTCAAGCAAAGAATAAAACAAAAATGAAATTCACATGATAATCATCACTCTAACCAATAAAGCATAACTCATGAGAAATAAAACATGAGCAATAGATATGAGTGTACAAATAATATGTGAAGATCATAATCATGAAAAATATTTCATTGAGCTCAATTATTCCTTAAAATATAATTCTATCAAAAACATGAAAAATCATATAAACTCCTTATTTAATCTTCAAGGCATATGTATGTCTAATACAAGCTAAAATATACATACATATCCAAAACTCAACGAGTCCACTAAATGTATATTCATGAAGGCACGTGGCTCAAAAAGATGTATATGTATAAGATTAGTTTGAACTAGATAGACATATACATGAAGTTAAATATTGACACAAAAACATCAAACATGAAAATCTAAATCTTTACATTAAATCAATTTTCATTTCAAGGTATATGTATGTATTGTCAACACACTAAGTATACATACATATCCCTAAACACAAATGAGTCCATAAGTAGATTTGCATGAGAAACAAATGACTCAAGGGGTATACATGTGTATCTTAATGTTTTGGCAAAATGCACATATACATGAAATGGAAACTCATATTCATCAAAACATATTCAAAAATGGGAATACAAGTTTAAAATGTATGAATCATCAAAACTAGACTATACTAGCACATCTAATGGGTTCAAATAAGCATTCAATTCCAACTATATATAGATTTATTTGTAGCCCATCCTATGTACAAGTATGTAACTAGTCTTAATGAAACTAACACTTAAACATATATTCAAAACATGAAGCATCAAAAACACATATAAAAATCATCATGATAAAAGTCATCATGGAAAACTAAAATATGATTATTATGTGAATTCACATGTATTAGATTCATGATGTACATTATAGCTCAACAAAAGTGAGAACACTAATTATGGGTTCATATAAGCATGTGTGTCTCAAATACTATATATGTATGTCAAGGATCTAATAAACATGGAATGAACATACTAATCCATAGACATCAAAAACATGCTATAAACAATGAATATTAAAAGCATGTAAACAATAAATGGGAGTAAAGGATTGTTACCAAAACCGAAGAAGCAACTCTCCTTGTCTCCAAAACATGGTGGTCATCTCCACCAAATCTTCCCTTGAAAGTGATGCATCCAATTTGATTTCCATGAAGTCCGGAACGCATCCACTCCAAGGTGTCATCACTCTCACGTCATGTGAGAGCCCACACCTACATCATAAACAATAGGAGGGGTGGTCTTTGGTACCCACACTTGTAAGGTCCATGGGGGTTAGTCCCTTCTCTAACCCAAACAAATTTCTTTGCTAAATTAGTAGTATGTAATCTATCAAAACAAAATTTAGCAAGGTGGCCCTTACGTCCACAATGTGTACATGAGTACACATGAGCATACATGTGTGATGGTGTCCGTGAGGAGCATGTGTATGCCGTGGAGGGTGTGCATGCATAGAAGTTGGAACTTGTTTCTTTCGAACCAAGGTTTCCAATCGTGAGTGGTTCATGGCACATTGGCTCATAGTGGAGCCCAAACAATCTACTCTCTTCTTTAACATACAAATATCATCAATAATTTTAGAAGAAGAAGGTACATGCATTAGGTAGACTAGATGAAGAAGCTACACTAGCATGGCAAAAATGTGCATCAATTTATTTTGCAAAACAATATTCTATCTAAACAAACATTCAACTCATTTGAAATAGAAATGATTTGTTTTTCAAAGCAACATTCTCTTTTAAAACAAAATCAACTTTAGAAGACATATTTTCATTTTCTTCAAAAGAGTTTCACAATCATTTTAGATTTTAAAATTTTATTTTCCTTAAGTGCAAGTTCTAATTGAGATCTCAATGAATCCCTTTCATTATAGACCTCAAACTTCTCTTGCAAAACAATATCAAGTCTAGATTGTAAACACTTATTTTCTTTTTCAATCCTAGACTTTTCTTTTTCAAAATCTTATATTTTTCTATAAGTTTTTCACAAACAATTGAAAGTTCTTCATTTAAGCATGGACATCAATATGATCATTTGAAGAACTAGAACAATCATCACTATCATAGTGGGATTCCGAATGTACCTCAAGGGAGTCATTCCCTTGGACCATGAAGCATTGGGAATCGGATTCTCCACTAAATTCCTCGTTGATTTGGCACTTGAAGCTTGGAGGTGGTGGTTGTTGTCAATTTGTTCCACACTGCAAAGGCGGAATCAAAGTTAGAAACACATAAGAGATAATCTTTAGGAAGAGTGCTTCTAATGGCCTCTAGGGCTAGTGCATTGGCCCCTATATGATTACCATCACCAAGATAACATCTCTTGGTGGCGGCAAGGAAGACATGCAAACCTAGGGTCTTTAGGTACATGGACATCCTATACTTCCAAATATCAACGTTGGAAGGGTCAAAGCTAGGAGGGGTCATGAAGTTCATGGTAAACTATATATGAATGTGCAAATGAGATTAGCAAGCAAATGGATCACTCCTAGGATGTTAAGCCTAAGTATCAGGAGCACTAGCTCTGATACCAATTGAAAAACACCTAGAGGGGGGGTGAATAGGGTGAATGCTAATCTAAGAAACTAAATGCAAACTAAGTGCGCTAAATGCGGAAGCTAATGCAAATTATGCACAAACTAATACAATACAACAAGTGTAGCCGAATTCCCCTTGCGAGGCTCTGGACTAACTCCCCTTGATTCCCCTTGAAATGGGTTTGAGGTGCTATGTGAAGCTCTTGTTGGATGAGTATAAGTTAGGCACACACACACAAGCAATCCAAGCAATAAAAATACACACAATCAAGCCAAGCATATAAGAATGAATAGCAATATGAATAAATGCAAGGCAATATGAAATATGCACAACACAAGCAAATATGATATGATATGAATATGATGCTTTGCACAAATATAAGAGAGAGAGTTAGAGAGACAATGGATCAATACGCAAACACCAAGATTTGTTTCGAGGTTCGAGCACCTTGCTCTACATCCCCGCCTACACCACCGTGTAGGATTTCCCAATCCAATAGGAGTACCGAACTCCTCTCTCAACCTTACAAAGCCACCGAGCTATACAACCACAATCCACCTCTACGAAGAGGGATACGGCCGTAGCCAACAATAACACACAACAACCTCTACCGAAGAGGCTCACAACAAACACAATCACCTCTACCAAAGAGGAATCCAAACCAATACCACACCCGATCACCTCTACCGAAGAGGGATTCACAAAAGCAAGGAGGGTTACAAAAGTGGTTACAAAGACCACAAACACAATCTTTCTTTCTTTTCTCTTTTCTTTTCCACAAAAACAAGATCCTAAATAGATTAGGATAGGTGATAGCTCAAGTGTGGAAACAAGGTGTTTTTGGAAACCAGCAAAAAGAAAAAAACTACTTGGGAAATCACTTGTAAATGATAGAAAATGAAAAAACAAAACAATCTCCCAAAACCCTAGCTTTCTTTGATTTTCCAAAAACCCAAAAACAAATAAGATGAAATCTTTTTGGCTTAAAAACTCTTTTAAAAACTCTTTTAAACACTAGAGAAAGTCTGGAATTTTTAGCTCTAAAAATATTTTTTTAAAACAATGGAGAAATGGGGTATATATAGCCCCTAGGAAAAACTAGCCGTTAGGCTGATGTGGCAGCCTGACAGGCTGCCGGTCGACCGGTCCGGTCGACCGCCAACGGTCAAAAATGTGACTGTTGGGCAATAGCGGTCGACCGGCCCGGTCGACCGAAAAAACCCGAGAGCAGAGCTCTCAACTCGGTCGACCGGCCCGGTCGACCGTGTCTGTGCCTAACAGACGTGCACGTCTGTGCACGTCGGTCGACCGCAACGGTCGACCGGCCCTTGGTGCGGTCGACCGTCACGGTCGACCGACCAGCCTGTCAGCCAGTCCTCAGTTCTGCACAGATACGGGATTTGAAAATAGGTCTTTTCACTCAATAAAAATCCCATAAATTCACAGTAAATCTAAAAAATAGTTTTAATCACAATAAAAACTGTTTTTCTAAAAATATTTTTCTAAAACTTGTTTATCATTTTACTTTGATAACCAAACTTGTGATAAAAATTTCAAGACATATATCAATCATATCAATTCATTTTTGTGTCTTGCCAATTTTATCAAAAACAAAACTTGTATTTTATCAAACTAGAATTTTCCAAAACATGAATAGGATAGTCAAAATAAGTTTGTCTAGCAAGTTTAAAGCATGTATGTATATCTAGAACATATCTAATATACATAGGTATAAGGTAAACTTGTTTGATCTATTATTCATGAAAACCAAAAACCAAATCATGAAACGTGTGTGTTTTGTGCACTTGAGCATATCAACTAAACTAAGCTTTACAAATATGGATTTAAAACACAAACTCTAAACTAGATACCTAAGTCTTCTTGACGATCTTCATCTTCAAGTAGACTCGGTCCAAACTCCGTGATTCTCCAAGTGCAAAGGTATGATCTTTAAGCTTGGCACCGGAATCATCATGAATAGCTTCTAATCATCTTGTTGAAGCTAATCACCAACCTAATATCCTGTTAATGATCTGAAACTTAGAAACACAAGAATATTAGTAAACATAACTACATGAGTGTTGATCATCATCAAAACTA